>CM076570.1:281119422-281272912 GCA_034641835.2 Pinus albicaulis | reverse complement strand
GTTATTAATTTATGATCATAAACTTGAACAGGTATAATTGTTTGTCAATTACAACACCTACCTGAACTTCCTGCCAATTAATTATATGTCGGGGGTCATATAAGTATTTCTTTAATAAAGGAACATGAAAAACATTATGGACCCTCACATAACAAGGGAGGGCGAGATGATAGGCTACTGGTCCTATTCTTTCTAAGACCAGGATAGGTCCACAATACTGAGGTGCCAGCTTATGACACCCACTCCACTGCAAGGTAATTTTTCTGGGTTTAATTCTCAAGTACACATGATCTCTCAGTTGAAACTCCTTATGAGTCCTTTTCCTATCTGCATATGTTTTTTTTCGGTCTTGGGCAGCCGGAAATTCAAGCGAATTATTTTGACTTATTGCTCTGTCTCCTTAAGCATATCTGGTCCTAGTATCATTTTGTCCTCGGGACCATTCCAATTGGCGGGTGTTCTTCATTTCCTTCCATATAATACTTCATAGGGACTCATTTTCAGTGACTCGTGGTAACTATTATTATAGGCGAACTCAACCAAATGGAGATAATCCTCCCATTTAGCTGATTGATTCATTACATACATACGCAACATGTCTTCTAATAACTGATTCACCCGCTCCATTTTCCCATCCATCTGAGGATGGTAGGCAGTAGTGAAATGTATTTGGGTACCCAAACCTATGAAAATAGCCCTCCAAAAGGCAGACGTGAATTTCACATCTCTATCGGAAATTACTACCTTAGGTATGCCATGCAACTAGAATATTTCTTGCATGAAATATCTACAATATCCACTCTCTTATACGTGGATTTTACTGGAATAAACTGAGTAGTTTTGCTAAACTTATCCATGACCACCATAACAGATTCATGTTGTTTTATTGTTCTATGCAGTCCAGTTATAAAATCCAATGTAATCATTTCCCATTTCCATTCTGGAATAGGAAGGGGATTCAACAGACCTGCTGGGTGTTGATGCTCAGCTTTTACTTGTTGATGTTCTAGACATTTATACAGGTATTTCGCGATGTATTTCCTCATTATTGGCCAAAAATATTCCTTCTTCGACGCAAAAAATAGCTTTTTATATCCTAGATGCGCTGCGTATGGGCTATGATGATGCTCATACAGTAGTAGTTTCTTTATAGACATTTGATTAGGCACATAAATTCTGCCATGAAAAGTCAGCTGATCTTGCTTATTAATGTCATATTCAGTGACCTTACCCAATGTCTGCAATTCTTTGGCATGCTACCAAATATATTTTTATTCAGGGTCCTTAAGGGAAGCTTCAGCAAGTGGTCCAGAGACATCAAACTTGATTTGATGGTATTGGAATTCATAGAGACACTGTACCTTTCAACTTAAAGCATCTTCTACTCAATTTGCTTTTACTTTCAAATGTTTAATCTCAAAATCAAAATCGCTCAAGAATGCGGTCCATCTAGCCTGCCTTGCATTCAGAGATGGCTGATTAAAGACACTGGTCAGGCCACTATGATCTATCAACAGAAAAAATTTCTTCCCCAACAGATAATGACGAGACATCTTTAAAGCATGTATTACTATTTTTAGTTCTAAGTCATAAGAATAATACCTTTTCTCATGTTCCTTTAGTTTGCAAGATTCTTACGCCACCACTTCATCCTCTTGCATAAGAACCTCTCCCACTCCTTCTTGGCACACGTCCGTACATACAACGAATTCTTTCTCAGGATCTATCACCTTTAAAATTGGGGCTGAGTAATTGTTTTAACTATTCAAATATTTCTTGGCATATTGTTGTCCACTTAAATATCATCCCTCTCTTCTGTAGATAAGTTATAGGTTATGTGATCTTCGAAAAATTCTTAATAAATTATCGATAGTAACCTGCTAAACAAATGAAAGATCATATATCCGTAACATTTTTAGGAATATCCCATTCCATAATTGTCCGAATATTTTTGGGATCAACAACTATTCCCTCGGCTGATATCACATGACCGAAATACTAGATTCGATATTTTAAAAGGTCACACTTGATGTACTTAGCATACAATTGATTTTCCCTTAATGTTTGCAATAATATTTTGAGGTTCTTTTCATTCTCTTCCTGGTTCTTAGATTAAATTAATATATCGTCAATGAAAATCAACACAAACTTATCCAAGCATGGCTGAAAAATGCCATGCATCATAATCATGAAAGTGGCAGGAGCATTGGTGAGGCTGAAAGGCAACACCACAAACTCGTAATGACCATATCGAGTTCAAAAAATTTCCTTCAATATATCTTCTTCATTAATCTGAATTTGATGATAGCCGAATTTGAGATCAATTTTTGAGAACAAACTAAGTCCACGGACTTGGTCGAAAAAGTCATCAATTTGTGGCAGTGTATATCTGTTTTTGATAGTTAACTTGTTCAACTGCTCATAGTCAAAGCATAAGCACATGGTTCCATCCTTCTTGTGCACGAACAACGTCGGGCCCTGTTGAACCCTTAGTTAAACTGAGAGGGGGGGGGGGGGTGAATCAGTTTAACACATTCATGGATTTTTAAAACTTATTTACACCTTCATTTCATGTCCAACTTAATATGTGAGAAATATTAGAATGTGAGCAGCAAGTATTAATATAATATAACAGTAGACTTAATATGAGAGCAGCAAGTATTAAGCAGATGATATAAATCAGATCAACACATAAACATCATGCACAGAGACACCAGATATAAGTGGAAACCCATAAAGGGAGAAAACCACATCTTATTATTGTTTTGATGCAAAGGCAAACTCCAACTCCCTCTCACCACCGTTTTTCTACAGGCACCAACCTACAGGAGGCTCCAACCTCAATTCTGCAAGCTACAACTTGCAAGGAAGCTCCAACTCCCTTCAATTTTCTGCAGGCACCAACCTACAAGAGGCTCCAACCTCAGTCAGCTACAACTGATAGCTATCAAGCTTCAACTTGATAGGGAAGCTCCAAATTCCTCTATTTATCAAAAAAATTGTTTGCTGATTTATCTCAGATATCAGCTCTTTTCTGTAGCATCTCTTTCTGCTCCTTTCTTTCTTATCTTCTCTGCTTCAATCTTCTATTCTTTTCTTCTCTATCTTTACTCTCTCTAACCTCTTTTTGCATATCAATTTGATATTATATATAGAGTTCCTCACATGACTGTTTGTATTTCACAAGGAATTTGGAGTGATCAGTCATGACTCTTTGGCTTTTGTCTTCTCATTCCTTTATCCAACTCATTTTGAAATTATAACAATATGTACAAATTTCCATGCCACAGTGGGATTTTTCTTTTCCTTAGGATACTTGCCTTTGTATCACAAACAATATAAAACAAATAAAACATTTACATTTTCAGTTACAGTATATAAACTTCACTCGGCCCTTGGCTTGCTGGTTTTGTCCTTTCTATAGCAGTCATGCAGCTGTCCTGCATACTTTTGTTCACTATCTTTTACATATTCCACCTGTTCACTGCACTTTTGAATCCTTTTGCTGCACGTTTCTTCAACTCTGCTATCTCCAAGACACTCTATCTTCAATTCTAGATTCTGTAAATCCGAGTTATCAACCTCCACTACGTATTCAGTCAGGTCAAATCTGCAAATTTTCTATTAAACAGATTTTAACTTCAACTTTCTCACTGTTCAATACAAACTATGATTACGTTGCTCTAAGATTTACTTCAATGCGCAAATGCTCCATTAACACCCTTCGTTATCCATTGTAACGCTAATCATACATGTATCGGCAATAAGACTGTTATGCGTCCAACCAAATCATAATCCCCATATTTTCATAGGGCGCTGACTTCACAATCGAAATTATATGGCCTACTCCCTTAATATTTAAATCTTGTACGAATAATCTTTGCAATGGTTCAAAACATAATAATACAATGCATATAATCACAACATACCATTGTTAAATCCGCAAACCTTATTAATGATCAACACACATGTACGCTTGGGCCCCAATGCTGACAACCTTCCACATCCAACGGCGGACAATCTGTCGCATCGGCCTTGACGATCCAACGGATATCGCACGGTGAAGATGCACGGATGATAATGCGCGATGGTGCGCTATGGAAGCGGTTTTGTGAATTCACTCAGGGGCACGTGTCGCCCACTCTATGGAATCGCTCTAATTTCTTGAATACCGCTTGCCCATCAAAAGCAGTGCGATGAAAACCGGAATCCCGCCTTTACTGTTCACTCTGCTTGTAAGGTTCCGCCTTCAAGGTTCCGCTCTTCTCCTTTACGCTCAGGTTCCGCCTTCAAGGTTCCGCTCACTCTTCAATGTATTATTATAATTAAGCTGCGCTTTAATGATTTTCTTTTTATTACAGTTCCATCGCAATTATAATCTTCTCTACATTCAAAACCATCATATCTCCGCAACCATTAATTCCTTCAATTTATACACTAAATCTTTAATTTCGAAACCTTGCTACAGGGTTTATTCAAGAGTTGTTTATAAACCCCGATCGACCCACATATGTGATCTATGCACAGGTAATTGCACACCACAACACCTGCTAAAGAGCCATATAGTTTCTCACTAAAATCAAATCTCCTTCTCATATAATTTTGGTCAACATTATCCATGTCATACTGAAACAAATCCTTTTACATACACAGCTGAAATTTCTTTACACAACCTCCTTGTTATAGCCAGATCTTCAACTCAATGGCCCTTTTTCCTCACTGCTCTATTTCTTGTCTAATGCTGCTCCTTGCTTCTTCACATGGCCCTATTCTACTGTCATCTATCTTCTGCTGCCTTTGTTCCTTCTATGTTGCCTCTACTTCCTCTCTATTGTCTCTGTTCTCTGCTACTTTGCTTTTCTCTTTTCCTAGTTACTGTTTCAGATGCTCCTTCTTTGCCAATTCCTTTGCCATCAATGACAAAATTTCCAACAGGCCCCCCCAAGGAGACACGTTGGGATGGATGTATCCCTTATCAAGCAGGTCTTGTAGTTGCATCTTGAGTTCTATCAACTTTGGCATGTTCATGCGATAATGAGTCCTTGATACAGGAGCTTCTCTTGGAATCAATTTTATATTAAATTATATATCACGCTTGAGTGGTAAACGAGGAATTGATTTTAGAAACACAACCGCAAATTCTGTAACAATTGGTAGATTTTTTAGGGTGGTAGCCTTATCTTTGGAGTTTGTATACCCAACTTGAACAAAATAAATTTGGCATCCCTTTCGGATGCATTTTCCTAATTTATTTTCAATAATGGGTTGCAACTCAACACCTTTCTTTATGACCTACAACTCCTGCCCAACTCCCTCATCATTGAGGAAGCTGACACTATTATCCTTACATTCTACCACCGACAAATGGATTTCCAACCAGTCCATCCCAATTAACACATCATATGAACCTAGAGGAAGCATGTTCAGATTCACATGAATGTGTTGTCCTGATATCTCAATAGGACAATTTTCCGTTTTAGCAATTACTCGCCACTTGGCACTAATAGCCAACTGTACTAGACAAGGCTTATAAAATTTAACACTGTACAACTAACACAATTCTATGACTTTGGGGCTAACATAACTTAAGCTACCACCAGGTTCAATCAAAACTGAAACAGGCTGGTTAGCTATTTTACCTTCGCATTCTATCATCGAGGATCAGTACTTCGCTTGATGGTCCTCTAAATCTTCATTGATTTGAGTTATGCTCCTTGTTATCTCCTCCACAGTCGAGGCCTCCTGTACATTGGCTGCTTGTTCATTCCTTTCTCTGTGTGGGAAGTTTCGATAATAATGGGCTTCGCCATAACCCCAACACTGTAAAGTGTGTTTTTGTACTGAGTTAGGTTCTGGTTTTCTAGTTGCTTTAGCTGTTCACGCCCCTAACTGCCACTTTGGTTTTGATTTTTCTTTTTTCGTTACTCTATTTGCTGAGTTTCTATGAAAATTTTTAGAAGTAGACTTTGAATTCCTGAAATTTTGAAAACTCTTTGACATCTTATTTTGGCTCCATCCTTTATTAGAATCATTTTTCTTGGTCTGTTGGTAGCACATACGTGCCTTTTAAATCACTTCGTCCATTGTTTTAGGACTGTCAAATTAAATTTTTTCTTTCATATAAGTAGGTAAGCTACTTAATAATCATTGCACTTTCACCTTCTCCTCATATAATTATGGCACATACCTCAACAAGGTGGTGACTATAGTTATGAACTCGCCCATGGTTAGTTTTCCAAGTCTTAGATCATGGAATTGTCTGGATTTTTCATCATAAAAACACTTCATCAAGAATTTATTCTTGAAGGGCCTTTGAAAATCTTCCCAATTTACTCTTTGCTCATCAATTTTCTGCACAGTTTTAACCTCCTCCCACCATAGAGTGGGCTTTCCCCTTAACTGGTAGATTTCCAATCTAGCCCGAAGATTGTTGCTATAATCATACACATGAAAATATTTATTCATTTCTAAAATCCAAGTTTCAATTGCCTCTTCCTTTTTGTTGTCATAGGTTGGTCGCTTGATTTTCAGGAACTCCCCCTATATTTCTATTCTCTATTTCTTTGTCATTCCTTGGTCGTGGACATTATCAGGCTCTTCATCATTCTCAATCCTATGTCTCTCATGGCGCTAAATTCTTTGGGTATGACTTGATCCGGGTTTGGTTGATAGGATCTATTATTTTTATTATTTGAGAGGCTTTTCAGAATTTTCTCCTATTCTTGAATCAGCCTGACATTATCATTCCTCATGTGTTCCATCTCATTCTGCAGTTGTTGCACAGTTTCTAGAAGTTGTATATTTTTTTTTTTATGTTGGTCTTCGATCATTTTGTTCATGTGATACTGTCGGTTTGCATTCAGTTGTACCCACATATATGGGTTAGCTCCTCCATAAGACACTTATGATCTCCCTGACGAACTAGACCCTCTCTACATCACTTTTCCTGTGTTCATCACATCATCACACTTTCAGTCCCCACGAATCCACAATGTTGAAACCTATCTCTGATACCAGTTGTAACAACTAACTTTACCCTTCATGTCATGGTATATATATATATATATATATATATATATATATATATATATATATATATATATATATATATATTTCATTGTTAACATAGTTCTGGTTAACAATGTTGCATCCTTCAATTGCTTCCATGTGGAAACCCATTCTCGCACAACATATAAGCAAGGTTATGGAAAATTTCATTGGATGCTAGTGGTACAAGTTGATTGATTTGGGTGAATCTAATTATTGATATATATATTATGGTGATTGACATATCTATATGCATCCTTTTAATGTTGATTACTTAAGGACAACACATATATTCGATGTATTTTCTGTATCATAATAGTTCGTTGACTAAGGGCAACACATATTTTTGATAGTTTAACATGAGCACCTGGTGTTAGCACTCCACCAGATCTCTGAGGCTAAGAAGAGACTAGCAAAGGTAATTACAGACCAAGCTCTCGCCAAGTAGCTAGCCCTACTAGGCGGGAGAGGGCTCTCTCCAAGGGATCACAGCCAAGAGGGATGTATCAGTTAGGTTTTAGGCTAGGTATAGTAGCACAGGTATTTTGATTGGTTGATTTAGGTGTTGGATGAGTGAATTAGGTCAAAGAGGTAACTAGATTAGGGAAAATAAGATTAGAATTGCAGGCATTTGACGGGGCACGGTAGGTAGGAACTTTAAAAATTTAGGATTCTTAGGTGCGATGGATTAGACTAGTGAGGTGCTAAAAAGAGAATGACAGTACATGAATTATTTTTAAACTCAAGAAACTGAAACAAATTATGGTGATTCTCGCAAAACAGAGCATAAAATATGTATTCTTATTATAAAACGTGAGAATAAAACATATCATAGAACTGGAATGAACATGGAAAGTACAAAACATTCATACATATAAAACAAAAGAAGAAACTATGCCAAAGTACAGTACCACATGAATCCCAAAATAATAGCTGCAACTCATCCAATATATTCCAGCCAAAATCTGAATACATTAGTGTCTCTGATCAATACAAAAACATACAACCTGTGAAATGAGTCAAGAAGTGAAATATATAGGCATGAAACAACTTCTCTCAACCTCAGGGATCAAATCCCTGAGTTGTGGAGCTGATCCACAAAAGTATGAACTGCAAACCTAGAGTGTAGGGAGGTCAAATTGACACAACCCTAACTTTAGTGAAACTGATTCATCAATCCTAAAAAATACTTTTACCTAATATATTTACCCCTAGGTAACTCAAAAGCATCATAATTACATTTACATACATCATTTACATTAGTAAAATTCACATTTTCCATGGTAAAACTCAGAAAACTAAGAAAAAAAAAATCAGAAATATCAGTCACTGGTCAAGAGCACAACACCAACTTCAAGCCAACTTTTGAGGGGGTTTCCAATGTCCAAATTTAGCTTAGGATAGCCCATAGGAAATCCTGTCATGTCTAGTTTCCAAAGATGTACTTGGTTTACAAAAATTATGATTTTTAGCCCTCTAAAAGTTAAATATCCCAAGACTAGTCAGGAGCGCAGCGCCAGAAAGCCAGGAGCACAGCGCCAAGCCCAGGAGTACAGCGCCTCCTTGCAGGAAAATTTTGGAGGCCTTCCCGAACTCCAAATTGAGCTCATGATATCTCTTTGGAAATATATTTCTGTCTTCTACACAATGGATCTATCAAGAACTGAAAAGGATCAAGTATAGCCCCTCAAAAATAATTCTCCCAATACTGGTCAAAAAGTGCAAAATGGGGTGCAAAAAACACAATGTGCTCTTGCAAGCCACTTTTGAAGACCTTACTGAACTCAAAATTGATCTTACGATAGCTCATTGAAAATATATGGATGTGTATTTATCATTTGACTCATTAGTCAAGTCATCTGGACATTCCTTCAGGGATACAAGTTGATTTTCCCAAGACTACTCCAGAAGTGTAGCAACTCTCTTGTAGAAACTATATTTTTAGCATTCCTCCCAAACCATAAAACCTGTATAAAAACGGGAGGTTTTTCTTCCTGCTTCTATGATTAACAAAAACCTCTTTAATTTTTATGAAATTCATCTCCATTTGGTTAGAAACATACTTTGAAGAAAAATTGGCCCTATGTGTAGCAAATGATTTGTCCCTTGGAATGACTTCTTAAAAAATGACGGAGACATGATTTTTATGAGCTGGAATGGCCTCATACTTACTAATATGACCTCCCTTATGCCTCCTATGCTTAGATGTATCTGATTTCATTGTAAAACCTATCTCAATGGGAGAGGAAATTAGGGTTTAGTGTAGGCAAAACAGGGGATTAGGGAAATTTATAAGAATGAAGGGAAATAAAGGGGATAGGGAGCTTATAAATTCTTAGGAAACATTTTTGAGGTATGGAGGGATGTTAGGAAGTAGGGGAGAGTGTAATTTCAAGGATTGAGTGAGGGGAAGGGGTCCAAAAGGGTAAAAGACGAGCCTAGTCTAGAAAAAGGTCAAATTGTAGCGATAGGCTATGGTTTGCGGAAAAATGATGATTTTGAGGGATAGGAGTGATGGGAATTTTTTATTGTCACTCTCTTAATTTCTGGTCTTTTATGTATTCAGATGGTAGTTTTATGGACCTTGAAAACCCTAAGACCTAATGGAAACCCTAACTGAATGAACTTCATGGTGAAATCACTGAAAAGGTGATAAAAAATTATGAATGATGGACACTCAGCATAGTGATGAAATGAGCCAACAAGTGATGAAATTTTTTGGAAAGAGTGAAACTTGATTTAAATCTTCACCAAGTGACCAAATTTTTGCATGACCTAGTGGAATGAAAAAAAATTCATAATGGGAACCCTAACATAACATGAAAGAGTTAATTTGATCACTGGTGGAAGGATGCAAATACTGAAACTAACACCTGGCATTGTTTTCCTGGTTCACCTAGCATTAGTGTTTGCACATACAACTTAACAAAATATTTAGTATTACAACCCTGCCTCGGATGCCACCATTCAAATTTTCTGGTCTATCAGATGGAGAATGTTCTGGCCGAAACTTGGAATCTAATCCGCATGGATCTCTAGGTAGTCGGACGATGGAGTTTTACAGGGAAATAGTTAGCATTATATCCTACCCGAACCCGCCTTGATATCGCCATTCTGTTGTTTTTAGTTGTCGAGAGTCGCTCTGAACGGGTTAAGGTTATCTTTTCTAACCCTTGCCACCGGTGCGAGCTCTCTTCACCAATTCTTATGCTCAAAAAGGTATGCTTGGGATGCTTGTTCTATTTCTATTGCTGGTTAATTCGAGTCATTCTAGTCACAATGGCCTTTTCGTTTTAGGCCATGTTTTCTTCTCGGTTAGGCTTATTTTCCTCCATGACGTTCTCTGTTGGTAGGAATTGGAGGTGTGGTTGTCTTTTTTCTTGAACACGGTGGGTGTCCTTTCTGTCGAGGAGTTTTGGTTTAAAACCCTAGAAGGGTTTCTCTTCTATCGGTTTCCAGATTTGTTGTTGATGGCCTCTGCAAATCCTCCAGGTGAAATTATATTTCCTTTCATGTTTTTATTCTTTCTTTTAACCTTAAATGTATGGGGTTTACATTTGTAGCTTCCATAACTTACTCAATTCAGAATTGTTTGTGTACTGCAGGACCCGAGGGTTGTGAGCTTGGGTTTCCATCGGCTCTTCTTCTACCGAATTTCAACAAGAGTGTTTACAGGTACACAAATGGGATTTTAGTGATGTATGGCTTCAAGCTCGATTTGAAATTGTAATGCTTCTCTTGGTTTGCAGTTTTAGCTAGGATGCTATTGTCGAGGGTTTGCCTCACCACTCTTAGTTTAATTTTGAAGAGCCAGTCTTTGTCTAATACATACTCATATAATTTTTAACTTAAAATTTGAATGGAAATGGCAAGGGTTAATGACTCGCACCTTTGCATCAAATTTATAGTTGATAATTACATTGGTTCAATGTTTACCTCTAAATGCATTAAGCGTTCATGTTGTTGATGGTTTTGTATGTATGGTAATTCTAGACATTCGTTTAATCTGCAAACTATTATTTTGAGATGTATTTATCTCTTTTCGACTCTGACTCTCTTAGGTTTATGAGGTTGCTATTCCTCTACTTAATACATGGTGAGGGTTTTGTTTAACATTTATTTTTGTTAATAGCAATGAACATACAAAATATTGCAGGCTGCTATATTATATTATTTAAATGTTTCTCTTTGTGGCTATCGTTCTTGATTTTGTCTTAATTTATAATTGTATGTATGTGCTCTTCCTTTAGAGGATACTCTCCTCTACGTCGGTTTATAAAAATAGTTTGTCTTAATTCTTATTTTCACTAGGGTCAAGGTATGCAAAGAAAGGAGTTTGAACTAATTGTTTTGCTATATAATTTTATTTTGTGAGCACAATGTTTCAGTATCGATTTAGGTTTTCTTCTGTTCAAGTTCATAAATTTGCTTTGTACATTTTCTGGGTAATTTGCATGTACATTTTTTTCAATACCATTTCTTTCTCGGGTAAATTATGATATGGCATGTTTGTAGATTTAATCTATAAACTAGTTTCATGACTACTTGAGAGGACATGGCAGTCTCTGGTCTCATTCTGCAGTATGAAAAAACCTCTGAAGAAACAACCTCACTATTAAACAAGTTAGACTTGTGAACTTTAGTTACAGAGAGCTATTTCCAGTACAAGAATTATTAACTATAATGTGTTAATCTACAGACCTTTGTTATCCAACTTGCTTATGGTAATAGATTACTCACTTCCCTATGCTTGATACTATCAAATGATACTCATCATCTTTCCTACCTTAATTTTTTTAGAATAAAATCAGTTGTGCATTATTTTGACACTACTGAATTAAATCCTATTTAAACTTCAGTTTTTATCATTCCAAATATCATTCAACATTCTAACCAAATTCATATAAATAATTATCCGTTTCCAATGGAAAAACTATGCAAGCTTAGTTGGTCCTCCCAACCTTGAGAAGGGAAATCACATCCACTTCTCCCCACCGAGCTTTTGCTCCTGAACAGTGACTACAATTGCTTCATAATTCGACCCCTAGGGCAACGTGACAACAGTTCAGCCTTTAGAAAACAAGTCTAGGATACTCCACTAGCTCCCTGTTTTATGGAAATCAAACCTACAGATAGATAAGTTTCCCTAAATGTGGTGTTTGCACTTAGAACAAAATATGAAAGACACTTGACCTTTTCCTTAAGCTAAATAGATGATAGAATAACAACTACTTGTGATCCTTCTCTATTCTTCGTCTCCCTTTTGTCACTTTCGTCGCTCTTAATCAAACTGAAATCGAGTGATTGGTACCTGCAATGGACAAAAAAAGACAAAAAATGACATAAAGGCATATGATCTATTCATATTAATCAAACTGAATCGATTTCATTTGAAATTACACATATAGATACATGAACACATGTATTAGGAAAGGAACAAACCTCTTTATAATAAGGTAGAAGGAGAAGTTACAACCAGTTGGATTGATTCGATGTCAACTCGCTCCAGCTTCAGTCCTATCCTCATCACATCAGAAACATCACTCCAATAGCATATCATTACATGTAAAAAATACCTCAATGAGCTATTATATTACCAACATAACTCTACAAATTCAAATTTTTTCTCCCATGTGCACTATTATCAGTGCTCAATTTTCAAGAATGGAGGGTGGTTTAACATTAATTCGTCATTAAATGGATTTTCCATATATGGATGAGGAGGTTTCCTTGTTCAATGGAATAGGAGGGTAAGTGATTTAATGGCTCCATGGTGTTCATATTCAAAGTTATCAGATAGTGTGATAGCTAGAACAACTTCTAGAAGCCACTAGAAGGTGGGAATATTCCTGGAATCCTATGAAAAATTCGCTCCTTTTCGACCAACGCACTATTAAGTGGGCCTAGATGCTCTGTGACGCTATAGTGCATGGGAGTAAGTGCTCTGCAAAGCACCTACTACTATCTAGGGGTGCATTGATGGCTCAATGGAACACTTCAACTAGACTTCAAATAGTGAAACTTTCATGGATGAAAACCAACAATGGCATGACTTGTTTAAGGCAAGCAAAAACTAATTTAGAGTATGATAGACCCTAATTTCTAATGAACAGGGTTTTGGGAGTGATGCCCAAATTGACCCGTAACATCTGCCCCGTAAAGCATGAATTCAAAAATGACAATTTTGAATGATATGATTTACGATGTGATGAGTAGGATCTGAAGCGGACAGTGACCTGCATCATTTACAATAAATTACATCATGATATATTTTTCATCTTGGACATGAATTGATGAGAGAGGCATACCCATACTCAGCACATAAACTATCATAACATCAAAAATTCATCTACAGATATAGACCCATGATAGGATGACCATCTGTGTAAATACCATCGTACGGATGATGTGGTACTACTCCTGAAATTGCAGCCCAGATGGATGAAACTAGATCCGAGGTCTTCTATCTCATTCACTCGATTTCTCAAGTACGAGTCTAACCATGCGAATATGTGATCTGAATTAAAACATGGGAAGACACCATCAGATTACCAGCCAATGATGTGAGTCGTTAACAGACGCGAGGAAAACCACTAATGATGATAATGGATCTCAAGGTACTGCAGTACATTCTGCGTGGTCTGAATAGATGATTTGATGTCAAATTCCATACAAAGTATTTCGGTTGAAGGCCTGTGATGTAAACCTGTCGTCGAAAGCAAGAAAATTGTCATTGATGTATGCAAGCTCCAAGGTACTGAAAGGTTGTTTCTCAATCAACTTCCTAGATGATGAGCTAATGTTGAGAGGAAGTGACTCATTGTAGGAGGGCCTTGATATATTCCCCATCAACAACAAAAAATGGGAGTAATTATTTTAGAGATAGAATGTAACAGATGAAGCAATGTTTAGGAATGGCAGTCATGAAATGAAGGTTTATGAGTATTGCAAAGGATGAGGAATTACTGAGTGACTTGTCTTGAACATATCCACGTACTAAATGAGTTGGCATCATTGACCCAAAACCAAAGTGATGGATGGTGTGATAGACCATAGGTATGATAGACCATCAAGAAGATAACCCAACCAAAAAGCCATGGAAATGAAGTGAATGGGTTTCATGTTCAAGGGTGACTTGCTACCATAAAGTGATTTATCCCATTCCAATTTTCCCGAGTCATCGCTGACCAGTACTGTATAAATTACACCAATGGATTAAATATGATCATGTAATATACTAAAACAAGATATTGAGTCCTTCTACAATATTTGTAGAAAATAAATACGATCGCACAATCACACCAAGTAAGAGAAAGAAGAAAATCAATCACACAACACAGATATTTTTCCTAGGGAAAGATTGCTGCTCAAAACCCCTCTATATTTATTGTATAATCAACCAAGGAATCATGAAAAAATACAATGCACTCTTCTCACAAGAGTCTGTTGCACTCTACAAACTGTCTCACACTGATCCGAACAAAATCGACCAACACTTGGCCAATTTCCTGTCTCTGCTCAGCCTGCCTTTCTTGAAAAATTCTAAGAAGAATTGATCCCTATTAATGAGGAAATTAAACCTTCCAAAACTGTGCAATACATCATGGGTAATCCTATGGTTGTCTAATTGCGCGCCGAAAATTTACTAGTAATACAACTGATAGATAACATCCCTTTAACCTCTATCTCAACTGGGTCTTCATCAGAACTGACATGCATGCAACTATTAATAGTAAATCATCAGTCACTTGACAGATCACTGTATGTGAATTAAATCTGATTTAATTCACTTGACCTCTCACTAGTGCAACAATCAGTTACAACTAGTTAGACTGACTTTAAATCATTTAATTGAGTTAACTCATTTCTCATGCATTAAAATAATACACTAACTGTAACTTGGACTCTAAAACAAATAGAATCACTCTACATGCCTCGCCAACCACCCTCAACTCGAATTTCATGAGCTAACTGAGTCTATCACACTCAATTAACTATTACAAGTGATTATGAGATAAGAATACAATTTATTTCCCAATTTAATTAAGGGAAAATTAAATTAGACACACATTTTTTGTTGACTTTTCAACACTCCCTCTCAACAAGAAAGGGATTATTAGTTACCTCGATTGTGCCTCTGTGGTATTCAAATTTTCTCTTAGTGAGCACATTCGTCATAATATCTGCATCCCGATCCTTCATGGGAATGTACTAAAGTAACATAATGCATCTTTGAACACAATCTCTGAGCTAGTGGTACCAGATGTCAACATGCTTGGACCTGTCATGGAATACTGGATTAACCGAGAGTTTTATGCAACTCTGGTTATCACAATGTATCAGCGTCACATCCATGTGATGACCAAACAAACCAACAAGTATCTTCCTCATCCAGATGGCCTCACATGCTGCCTGACTGGCTGCCATGTACTCTGCCTCGATTGAACTGAGTGAAACTAATCTCTACTTCCTGTTGTACCAAGAAATTGTTGTCGATCCTATGTTGAATATTCCTCCTGATGTTCTCTTCATGTCTGATGGACTATTTTACCAATCTGCATCGGTGAATCCTTGAATCTTCACTCCCTCTGTCTGTCTGTACCATAATCCATACTCTGTACTGCCACTGAGATATCTCAAGACATGCTTCCTCGCCTTCCAAAAGAGCTTGGTATAATTAACCATTGCTTGAATAATTTGGTTAACTTCACAACATATGTCTGGTCGTGTGTTCACCAAGTACATGATTGAACCAACAAGCTGCCTGTAAATAGTAGCATCCACTACCTCACCTGAAGTAGCATCCTTCTTCCTCCAGTTTCCTGCAAGTTGAGTCTCCATGGATTTACAGCTCTCCATGTGGAACTTCTTCTGAATCTCTTCAGCATACTTGCCTTGAGAAACAAATAGCTCCCCATCCCACTGCCATATCTCCAAACCAATGAAATAATGAAGGAGGCCCATGTCCTTCATCTCAAACTCTCTTTCAAGATCCTCTTTGCAAGAAGTTATGAGCTTCTCATCACCTGTCAGAATAAGATCATCTACATAAAGTAAAATAATCAGAAGCTTACCATCAACCAAAATATGGTATAGGTTCACATCCACTTCACTCTTCATGAAGCCCAACACGGTGAAATAGATGTCAATCCTGGTGTACCAAGCATGAGGTGCTTGCTTCAGCCCATACAATTCTCTCTTGAGTCTGCACACATGTGATTCACTATCAAAGGTTTAAAAAACTTCTGGCTGCTCAATGTACACTTCTTCCTCAATAAATACATTGAGAAATTCAGTCTTCACATCCATCTGATGTATCTACCAACCCATATGCGCTGAGAGTGCAAGGATAGATCTAATCGATGAGTATTGTGCAACTGGTGCAAAATTATCCTCATAGTCAACCCCCTCAACCTGTGAGAATCCTCTGGCTACAAATCTAGCCTTGTACTTCTCCACACTCCCATCTGCTTCCTGCTTCATCTTATAGATCCATCTAATTCCAACCACTGACTTCCTGACTGGTCTTGGGACAAATTCCCATGCACTGTTCCTCACGATGGAGTCAAACTCCTCAACCATGGCATCAACCCAAGTTGGTTGATGCACTGCTTCCTCAAAAGAGGATGGTTATATCACAATACACTTGCTCATAAGACCCATGTATCCAGTATACCTGTCTGGTGGCTGTCTCTGTCTGCGCTGTGATGTAGGTGCTCCTACATGTTTTGCCACATCAAGTCTCAATCTGTCAACCTCTGCGGTGTGCCTCCTACCATGTTTAGTGGATGGATCTACATGAGTGGTTTCTTCCACTCCATGATCCTCCTCATGTGGCTGCTCCACATATTGAGGTTCATCCTTTGGATCCAAGAGTTCCTCATCTGCATGAAAATCAAGCTCTCTCTCAAGGGATAATCACATGGCTTTCTCCTCATCAAATTTTACATCCTGTCTGAAAAATTTCATCTTGTTGTTCAGAAAATACACCCGATAGTTGTGGGGAGTATTAGTGTACCCCACAAATATCCCAATATTTTTTGTTGGTTATAGCTTCTTTTTGGAATATTTGGTCACATGGAAATAGACAGATGAGCCAAAAATTTTAAAATATGAAACAGTAGGTTTTTACCAGAAAAAATATCCTCTGGTTTACTCATACCAAGCATTCTATGAGGACTATGGTTCTGCAAAAATATGGCTGTGTTGCATGCCTCTTCCCACATATGAAATGGTAGGCCCTGATCATGTAACATAGCTCGTGTCACACCCACAATTGTTATGTTCATTCTTTCTGCAACTCCATTTTGTTGTGGGTTATGAGGCGCAATCAACTCTCTCAAAATTCCTTCTTTGCTAAAAAATTTCTTGAATTCATTGGATATGTACTCACCACAATTTTATCTCCTTAGAGCATTCACTTGCTTCCACGTATCTTTCTCAACCAGTTCTTTGAACTCACAAAATTTTGAGAACGTCTGATCTTTCTTCTGCATGAAGTAGATCCAACACTTCCTAGAAAAATCATCAACAAAAATCACATAATACATGTTCTTTGTTGTAGAAGCTGTAGAGAATGGTCCACACACATCTGAGTGAACTCTCTCAAATATTTTCGCTACTCGATTCTCCTTCTCGTGAAAAGTGGCCTTTGTATACTTCCCCATGGTACATCCCTTGCATGTGTATATCTATGCAAGAGTACCCTTTGGAAGCCCCGTAGAAATCTATTGCATGACCTTCAAAGCACTGTGGTGTATATGGCCCAACATCCTGTGCCATAACTCACCCTCATCCTAGCTCACCACACAGTCTGCTTTACTCATCAATGTTGCATAGCCATATACATCAAGTTTGTAGAGGTTATTCACACGAACCCTAATCTTCTTAACCTGTCCCATGGCTTTGTGACAAAGTAATGCTTTCCATTCACTGAAAACCACATCATATCCTCTATCCCCCAACATAGAAACTGAAGCTAAATTATTTTTCAAGCCTGGTACATGCATGACATCTTTTAATAAGAAAGGTTTACCTGACTATGTCTGGAAAGTAACTGTACCAATCTCGGTAGTGCTATACTTCCCGTCATCACCCATCTCGATGTGCATCTGAAGACCCTTCTCCTCCAAGCTACTAAAGAATTCTTTGTCTCCCATCATGTGGAAAGGTGCACCACTATCCAAGTACCACACTGATCCCATCACACTAGACACCATGCATGCAATAAGTGATAAGTCCAACTCGACCTGTGAAGCCAAAGCATCACCCACTATAGATCCTAAAGCCTTATTGTTGTTTTTCTTATTGTGCGTACAATTAGTGGCATAATGTCCCTCCTCGTGACAATGAAAACATTTCACTCTCAACATGTCACGCTTCTTGGCTTCTTTTCCGGTCTCAGATTTGGAATAGGATTTCTTTCCCTTACCCTTATTTTCCTTACCATCCAAAGCGAAATTTTCCTCATCATCTGTCTTGGATGAGGATCCATCCTTGGTATTCTTCCTGAATTTTTCTTGTACCAAATCCGACCAAAGTTTCTCCCAATCTGGTAGCTTCTCCCTCCCATTGACGGAGTCCTGATAACTATGCCAGCTCTTGGGAAGGCCTAGAGGTGCTAGTCTCACCAAGTCATCATCTGTTACAGTAATCCCAACACTTCCAAGATCATCTCAACATTGGATGAACTTAGTCAAGTATTTCGGAATATTGTCGCCTTTATCCATTTTGATTTTCCTGAGCTTGTCCTTCAGTGCCAATTTTCTATGGTCACTGTTGTTCTAAAGAAGATCTGTCAAGGCCTTCCACATTGTATATGGATTCTCCTTGGCATGGATACTTGAGACAATGCGATCTCGAACTCCCTCTAATAAGATCCTCCTCGCCTTTGCAACCTTATTTTTCCAAGCATCAAGAAGAGCGGCATTTGTTGCTGCGGGCTTTGGAATATCAGTGTTAATAAATTATTTCAACCTCTTGTCCTCCAGAATTGCCACCATTTTGTCTTTCCATGCAATATAATTAGAACTGCCCTTGAGTGCATATTCTAATCTTAATACATTGAAATCCATCTTGATCCGCCTGTCGCACCAAAGAAAAATTTTGCAAATTCGAATTTTGTTCAACAAAAACTCACTTTCTTCTCCACTATAGTGATTTCTGGTGCTCTGATACCATGTATAAATTACACCAATGGATTCAATCCGATCATGTAATATACTAAAACAAGATATTGAATCCTTCTACAATATTTGCAGAAAATAAACATGATCGCACAATCACACCAAGTAAGAGAAAGAAGCAAATAAATCACACAACACAGATAATTTTCCTGGGGAAAGCTTGTTGCTCAAAACCCCTCTATATTTATTGTATAATCAACCAATGAATCATGAAACAATACAATGCACTCTTCTCATAAGAGTCTGTTGCACTCTACCAATTGTCTCACACTGATCCGGAAAAAATAAACCAACACTTAGCCAATTTCCTGCCTTTGCTCAGCCTGCCTTGCTTGCACAATTCTAAGAACAATTGATCCCTACTAATTAGGAAATTCAACCTTCCAAAACTACGCAATACATCATGGGAAATCCTATGGTTGTCTAATTGCGCTTCGACAATTTACTAATAATACAACTGATAGATAACATCCCTTTAACCTTTGTCTCAACTGGGTCTTCACCAGAATTGTCATGCATGCAACTATTAATAGTAAATCATCAGTCACTTGACAGATCGTCGCATGTGAATTAAATATGATTTAATTCACTTGACCTCTCACTAGTGAAACAATCGGTTACAACTAGTTAGACTGACTTTAACTCACTTAATTGAGTTAACTGATTTCTCGTGCATTAAACTAATACACTAACTGCAACTTGGACTCTAAAACAAATAGAATCACTCTACATGCCTCAGCAACCACCCTCAACTCAAATTTCATGAGCTAGCTAAGTCTATCATACCCATTTAACTATTACAAGTGATTATGAGATAAGAATAAAATTTATTGTCCAATTTAATTAAGGGAAAATTAAACTAGACACACATTTCTTGTTGACTTTTCAACAAGTACCTCTTTATTTTTTAACAAGCTTAAGGAGGATAACATATGCTTGATTTATAATTCCACCCTTCAGGTGAATCCATCACTCTGTGATGTTTTAACGAGTCTAGAGAAGGTGAAACTCGATCTTATCATGATGGAAAAGTCTATCGCTATTTGAAATTCTAACGAGTTTAACGACAGTGAAAACTCGATCATTTTTCATGTTTAGATATTTTGAAAAGGGAAAAAAAATAAAATTCCACGAGTTCTTTTTCATAAATTTGTCTCTCAGATCCAAAAAGGCATAATATAATACCCAAGAGAACCTCCTAGCCATGTTCGACTAGGGTGTTATTTTTTCGTAAATAATGCATCTCAGTCCGAAAAAGGGTTAAAATTATTCTGAGTAGATTTCATTTCAGTTCCTTTTACGAGCTTGAAAGGACAAGTTCTCGGCAATATTTTAATGTTTGAAGAGTCTAGAAAGGGCTTAAAAGAGAACTCCATGGTTTCTCCTTTTCATAAGTTGTAACAAGTTCAAAAAAGTGATAAAAAGTGTACTCCTATAGCTGACTTTCAATTTAATTAACGAGCAGGAAAATACAGAAAGAACTCAACATTTTCATGTAAGTTTTACGAGCATGAAATGAATAGAAAAAGAAGCTCAGGATTTTCATGAGTTTAACAAGTCTTGAAAATAATAACTGAAATCGACTCGAGATAGGTTTCATTTTTATAAAAGCTTGAAACATAGGAAAAATTATGCTTGAGAATAGTTTCATTTTTACACAAGCTTGAAACTTAGAAAACCATGGTTGAAATAAGTTTATTTCAATGCCCCCCAAGCATAACCTGCAAGAGAATATGCCCCCCAAGCTTCATTTCATTCACTTAAGTAGACTACTAGTTACTAATAGCTGGATGGAATGAAGGCTCATTTACAAGATCATATGAAATACTCGACTTAATTAGGAGAGGATTTGTTTCATTTTTTAAATGAGCTTGAAACATGAAAAGAACTATGCTCATATAACTTTGTTTCATTTTTTAAGGAGCTTGACACAAGAAAAGGAACTATGCTCATGGGAACCTGTTTCATTTTTTAATGAGGTTGACATAGTAAAATAACCATCCTCATGACCTGATTCATTTTTTAAAGAGGTTGACACAGTAAAAGAACTATCCTCATGACCTGATTCATTTTTTTAACGAGGTTGACATAGTAAAAAAACTATTCTCAAGACCTGATTCATTTTTTAACGAGGTTGACACAGTAAAATAACTATCCTCAAGTTAACAAGGTTGACACAGTAAAAGAACTATCTTCAAGACCTTATTCATTTTTTAATGAGGTTGACATAGTAAAAGAACTATCCTCAAGACCTGATTCATTTTTTAACGCGGTTGACACAGTCAAATAACTATCCTCAAGACCTGATTCATTTTCTAACGAGGTTAACACAGTAAAAGAACTATCCACAAGACCTGATTCATTTTTTAACGAGGTTGACACAGTAAAAGAACCATCCTCAAGACCTGATTCATTTTTTAATGAGGTTGACACAGTAAAATAACTATCCTCAAGATCTGATTCATTTTTTAACAAGGTTGACACAGTAAAAGAACTATCCTCAAGACCTAATTCATTTTTTAACGAGGTTGACATAGTAAAAGAACTATCCTCAAAATATTTTCGCCCAGCCTAACTATTTCAGAATCATTGGGGATCTTCCTTAAGTCATATGAAGTAGAAGATATAATATTACAAGTTTCTATTTTTGCGATTTTCACCGCTGTCGCAGGTGATGGTAATGAAAAGGTGCCCATTAGGGAAGAATCCTTAAATATTCCTACACCAATGTTCTGAAGAGATGGCGGGGGTCCGTGAACAAACGAAACGCTTCAAGTTGCCTGGGAATTAGAGGAAAAGAAGGCGAGTTGATCGATGATTTTGATGAATCTCTTGTGAAGGAAGACGACCATACAAAAGTAAGTAGATACAACCGCAACCATAGCGTAAACCCACGGTATTCCAAGTAAGATATTGTAGTCAAGGGGTTTGCCAATGACCTCAACTTCAATAGTAATAGTTTTTCCCCCTAGTTCGACTTACAGGTTATTGAGAATTCCACAACGCTTATATGTATGACTGTAAAATATTTTAACATCATAGCTGATTTTGATAAAGTTGGTGAGCCAAGTGACTTCTAACAACTCATAGACATGATACAAGTAGATGCACCTTCAT
This sequence comes from Pinus albicaulis, assembly GCA_034641835.2. NCBI lineage: Eukaryota > Viridiplantae > Streptophyta > Pinopsida > Pinales > Pinaceae > Pinus > Pinus albicaulis. The sequence goes on along the minus strand of CM076570.1, from coordinate 281,250,563 downwards.
CAATAAGAGTCTGATGAATGAGGAAATTCACGACATTTACTTGAATAAAAAATGCTAATTGTGCTAGCAATTGTGGCACATAGCCCACATGGTTAAAGACTACAAAATTAGAATCTGTTGGATCGATTCCACCTATTGCCGACAAAAAAGCTTGCTTTTGGGAGGGACAATTCTGAAGAACCTCAAGCGTTGACATAGTAGAAGGTGATTGAGCCAGATATTCAACTACGTTATAATTTTGAGCTGCACGAGCTCGAGGGTTGAAAGTCAATTTATGAACGACTCCCTTTGATGAATTTATTGTAAACTCAGGAATAATAGGCGGCAAAACTGAATTAGACGAGTTCAAATTTGAAGTAGTATGTTGATCTATAACTTGACCATTCGATGACGAAATAGGATTACTGTAATATTTACTTCGAGTAGACACCAAAACATCAGTTTTGGGCTTAGTGGTGGATAGCATAAGCACCTGTGAACTAGAAGTAGGATTCGTAGCCACCATATGTGTTTCTGGGTTCAGAAAAGGGTTTCTGAACACTGTAGATGTGGCAGAAGTCTTAAGAAGTTTCGATACTTCTAAGCGGTGAGGAAAATCTCACGTGAAATTATACTCATTACATATCAAACAAGGGTAATGATGTTTCTGAGAAGAACCAGGTGAATCAGATGATTTTTGCTACGAGGGTGAATTTTGTTTCTTCTTATCTTTCCCTTCTTACTTCTGGGTTGCTTATCACTTTTTCCCTTTTCAGATGACATGGCATGTATTTTAGAAGAAGACGCAGGATTAGATGCAACAGGGGTTTGATTGGACACAACAAGTGTGGAACCAAATGACTGACTTGCTAGTTGAGTGCTAGTAGAACCAATCACACCATCGCCGACATGAATTTCCTTACTAGATGGAGAAGGAGGAACAATAAAATTTGGTCACAAAGCATTCATAATCTTTCCATAGAGCGTGCCAGATTGAGTATAAGTTAAATCTAGATACTGGGCACGGGAAATTACTTGCTCTTCAGTGACAACACCACCTTTGGCCACATCCTCGGTGATAGATGGCAAAGGACTTTATAAACCACTCAGCGAAAATTTGATCCAGAACAAAGGTTTTAACCATTCGATGACGACGATGCCACTCATGAATGTGATCTAATATGTGAGTAGCAGTCGTCTGTTTAAAGTTAGTCAAAAGTTTCATTCTAGTTTCATATCTGATGGGTAACTGGAAGTGGGCTAAAAAATTAGTGGCTAAAGCTGTAAAATTATCGAAAGAAAATCGTGGTAATTCAATATACCACTTTGTAGCCGAACCAGTGAGCATTCGCTGGAAAAGATCGAGTCTAACAGAATCATCATTCAAGGAGTTTGTTGAACACCATAAATGATAATTCATAACGTGCATAGATGGATATTCTCCAGATTTTCCATTGAATTTTAGAATATCATAGGGTAATTTATGAGGAATCATTGACCACTAAGGTAAATAATGAATGGGATAATTAGTGAGCTACTTTAAATCAGGTAACTCTAATGTTGCAATAAATGGCAACTGTCAGTTTAGATCAGGTTGAGCATAACCAGGCTAAGATGGAATTTCCTAGGCAATAGGTTGTTGTGCACCAACATAAGGATTCTGTTGCTGGTAACCCTGATAGGGGTAAGTTTGTTGACCAAACCCTTGATAGGCTTGTTGACCAGGACTTGGATAAGCTTGAAACTGTTGGAATGACTATTGTGGCTGCCATGGGATTTGATAATACTGTTGTTTCCCGCCAAGATGATTTGGACCACGTTGTGAATAAACAGAGCCAGTAAAAACCCGTGACAAGGGTAAACTAACATGTGGTTGTGAAATTCCTTATACATATGGTTTTTGTAAACCAACCTGGGAAGACGAAGTTTGTAGACCTGAAACTTGAGGGTTAAGGGTTGAAGGACCCACTTGAGCAGACTGAGAAACAACCAAGGAAGTAATAACATGCATAGTAGGTACAAATGCAATAGGTTGAACTGGTTGATATTGATACACAATCGTTTGCAGTTGAATATGCAAGGTAGGATGCCATTGAGAAACATACATTCCAGCATAATATTGACCTAAAAATGAAGGAGTACTGCCATATGACGTGAACATTTGTTTCCCCTCGGCATATGGAGTATAAGAATATGGAACATACTGACCTTCATATGATGGGAGTCTAATAGAAATTGGATAAGATGAACGATAATTGGATGGACCGACTTGATATTGAGCTAGTGATGTCAATAAAGGATTAGGTCATTGAGTAATTGTAAGAGAGGAACCAGGTAAAATTCCAGATGATGACATGGGAAAATTCCATGGATTAGAAGAGACACCATAGTAGGTTCCATTTAAAGCTTGGTAACCTAGTGGGATAGACAAAGTACCATAAATATGAGACTCAGGTGTCGTAGAAAACATCGAAGAGGTAGAAATAGTAGATAATGTCATAGCTGTAACAAAAGGTACAGTCTGGGATGTTGTCTCAGTAATGATTTAAAAACCCAGTAAATACTCTAAAGAATCTACAGGAACTTGAGACAGAGCAAGATCAACAAGAGCTGAGTAGGTCAAAAGAGGAAAATATGGATAAAGATAAAGCCTCGACCCAAAATGAGTTGGAGTTTAAGGGATTATCTCTTCATGAAGTTCATCCTTAATTGAAATCAAACCAGGTGGAAGTATTTCACTGTCAAGCCCGAGATAAATTTCAGGCGGTAAACTCTACAATAAAGAGGAAGACTAAATAGTTACAGATGACTGAGGATGAGCCGGTTGATCGTCTTCTAACACGGGAAAAACCTCTTATTGTTCAACTTCGAGATCTAGATGTTCTGGTAAAAGAAAGATAGGATCATGATCAACTTCTAGTTGCACAACTTCGGGTTTTGGATTTTTTGTTTCACTGAATTCAATTTCAGTGTCCTCAGGTAACTGTGAGGGTTCTGTCTCAATGGTAGCAGATAAACCGGGATCAGTAGAAAATACTTGAAACTCAGTACTCAAAGGATGAGATAAATTTGGTAAATTATATGAAGATGTAGCACCAAAGGTTCCAGAGGTACCGAACTCAGTAGGGCAAGCTCGCCTTTGCCTACTAGGTGTAGCTTTTGGCAGTAAAGGTGGTTTATTCACTGTCCTACATGAACGACAGGGAAAGGGTTGATCTTCTTCCATGATTTATGATTGATTTTAAAACAAAAATAAATAAACAAAAAGAGGGTAATGCTAGGAAAAATGATTACCAAGAAACTATGAACTGCAATATACCAACCTAGTAAACCAAGGACTTATGTACATGCAGGCAATCTCCTTGAATGTTGTGTTCGGTGTATCACATTGTACAAGGGATAGAGCAATCAGATTGTAGCAATCAATAATGAGCACATCTAAATGAAAATTCCCTAAATTATTCCTATGCAACACTCACAAACCCTATATGCAAATGCATGTTTTTCTTTTCAATTTCTTTTATGTGTGAATGAACAAAAAAGAAACTAAGATGCATAAAAAATCAATCAATACTTTCCAGAGAAACGAAGAATAGAACGAAAATTCCTCTTTCGAAAATAAATAACTGATCAAATTTAAACTTTTAAACTTTGGAGCAATTTTGACAATGATAAAGAAAAAAAAAAAAACATTGAACAAATAAACATCCAAAGTGAGGCAAGACAGTAGAAGAAATCTAGTCTCTAGAGGCAATGAGACACTTGAAAACTCAGCAAACAAGAAATTGAAATAGATGGACAAAGGGAAAAATATGATGAATTTTGGTTGGTCATAGGAGCAATGCACCCATGGGTGGGAGAGAGTGTGTTGCAGGGCACTGTCTCTAAGCCAAGAGTGCTATGTAGAGCACTGTGTCAAGACCAACAATGCCTTGGTGCCAAAGGAAACTCAAAAATAGGCAAGAAGACACACTTATTTTACCAAAACACATTCAAATGACCGTAATGAAGCAAGTAAAGTCTACTAGAGGCTGAAAAATAAGGATAAAATCACCAGTGACGATCAATCGATCCCCAGTGTGGTCGCCAATTTTTTTTACGAAAATCAAACCTACGGATAGATAAGTTTCCCTAAGTGTGGTGGTCGCACATAGAACAATAGATGAAATACACTTGACCTTTTCCTTAAGTTAATAGATAAGAGAAGAACACCTACTTTTGATCCCTCACTATTCTTCGTCTCCCTTTTGTCACTTTTGTCGCTCTCAATCGAACTGAACTCGCTTGATTGGTACCTACAATGGCTAACAAAAGACAGAAAACGACATAAAGTCATATGATCTATTCATCTTAATCAAAATGAATCGATTGCATTTGAAAATACACATATAGCAACATGAACACATGTACTAGGAAAGGAACAAATCTCTTTATAATAAGGTAGAAGGAGAAGTTACATCCAGTTGGATTGATTCGATGTCAAATCACTCCAGCTTCAGTCCTATCCTCATCACATCAACAACATCACTCCAATAGCATAACATTACATGTAAACAATATCTCAAAGAGCTGTGATCTTACCAGAATAACTCTAAAAATTCAAATTCTTTCTCCCATGTGAACTATGATCAATGCTCAATTTATAAGAAATGAGGGTGGTTTAACATTAATTGGTCATTGAATGTCTTTTCCATAAATGGATGAAGAGGTTTTTTTGTTCAATGGAATATGATGATAAGTGATTTACTGGCTCCATGGTGTTCATATTCGAAGTTATCAGATAGTGTGATAGTTGGAACAAATTCTAGAAGCCACTAGAAGGTTAGAAGATTCCCAGAATCCTATGAACAATTCGTTCCCAGTCGACCAACGCACTTTCAAGTGGGCCTAGATGCTCTAAACACTTCATTGCATGGGATTAAGTGCTTTGTAAAGCACCTACTACTGTCTAGGGGTACGTTGATGGCTCAATGGAACCCTTCAACTGGACTTCCAGCGGTGAAAATTTCATGGATGAAAAGCAACAATGGGATGACTTGTTTAAGGCAAGTATAAACTAATTTAGAGTATGATATACCCTAATTTATATTGATCTGGGTTTTTGGAGTGATGCCCAAATTGACTTGTAACACTCCCAGTCCAGCTCGGGAGTCTTTCCCACAAGCATCATCCTGCCTTTTACAGACCTCTGTCTGCTCTTTTCCCCTTGTCTCTTCAGATACCTTCATTTTGGAGAAATTAGAACCAAAGCCTTCCTCTCTTCAAATTTCCTATAAATCTGTAGAGAGGTGATTGTAACTATGCAACTGTCTCAACTATCGAGAGCTGAAATTCGTTACCAAGCATCTTTTCTTCTAATTTGTAAAATAAAATACTTATTATATTTATAACAGAAAATGAAATACAATTCATATGTTCACTTACGTTATTTAACTAAGTTTGTAATATCCAAATTACCATAGTAAATTTAAATAAGATTTTAACAATAATGAGGATTGCAAAATCTGAAAGCATCTCTTCCAACTCCAACATCAGAGAATTAAGGACAAGAGAAAAATTAACTTAGGAGAAGCAAGCATGTAAATAGTGTCATAGAATTAAGAACCAAGAACTAAGCCGTTTACAAGAAGCAACATACAAATAGCCACATTGAAATTTAGATTACTTTGTCCACATCCACTTGTCCTTAGGTGAACTTAAGCTTTATAATATATAGCCACTGCACATTAAACGTTAAATGTTACTAAAATGTAAATGATAGTGGCAAAATCTTAAACTAAATACATGTTTTTATGTAAATTTATACTAAGATATCTTCAAAAATACCCTTAACTCTTAGATAGCGAAGAGGATCAAGGGGACCAATAAAATAATAAAATAAAAACTTTCGTTAAAAATAAAATGCTATATTCAAACATTTGGAATATCATTTTCGAACATTGACTAACTAAAAAAAATTGGAAGGATCGTTGGTTTTTACAACAGCTTAATAAAATAGTGCCAACCAATTACTATTACTGCACCCCTTTGGGCAGGGACTAGCAATATTACACCATATACATATTGATTAAATAACCTAATACATTATTATACCATATAGATCATGTACATATTTATTACATAGCAAAAAGAACCTTCCGAAAGCCATTATACAATCATTTATTTGTATGTTTATCCTACCTAAAAGGAAGCCCCTTAACATGAAAATCATGGTAAAAGCCGATGGAAAGGCCTTCACAAAAGGAAAATCACATGAAGTTCACCAAGCTGTAGACGTATAGCGGAAGGACCTTCATTAACGAACAATGCGGTCATCCTTGGATTTTGAAATGACATTATTATAATCAACTTTCGAGGTCAACAATATGCCTCAATAAAAAATTATATATACCTTATTAAAATAAATAGTTTTACTATTAAAAAAATACAATATTCAATTTTTCATTGGGTTAGGCAGAATGTTAGAAGTCCCACACCTGAATGTGTTAGGCTGGTTCAGGTTTGAAACTTGGTTTAACAGTTTAACAAGCTCATATTGGGAATTTCACTAACTCAATCTTAAATTTCATCCCACAATTAATCTATTTTTTTTAATTAAAAAATAAATAAATAAAACTAAATATATTATATATATATTATTCTTATTATTATATATATTCCAAATTTGAGAGCTTCAGTGGACCACTACTCTACAATTTGCAATGTCAAACATCATTTTCTGCACATCAGAACATGTAGTTATAAATATTTGGCAATAATACAGACGATTTCCAATAAATCTAGACTGTTACCAGCCTTCCCCTCGATCGTAAGGCCACAGAAAAACAGGAAAGCAGACGTAGGCATCCTTGTCCATATATCCATTTTCACTCAAATAAAGCAACGTGACCTACTGTAAGTTATCTTCCCATTTTGCCACCATGAAGTCTGCACAATGTAACGTCAGCATCTTGGATTTCATGTGCAATAGTAAATCACTAATAGCTGTGTTGATGATTTAAGTATAAATTTATAGAAAGATGATAGTGAAATTTTCTTGGATTTCAGGTGCAATAGTAAATCACTTATAGATGATTTAAGTATAAATTTATAGAAAGATGATAGTGAAATTTTTAGTGTGGTGGTTGATTTTGGAATATTCTAGTAATTTGATAAATAAAAATGAATAAAATAGAGATTAATCTACAATCCAATTACTTCAAGATTCACCATTCACTACTCACCCTAGATTTACAAAAAAAACAGTGAGGCAAATAATGCCCCTGTTTTCAAATAGACACTATATCAAAACTTGCTCCCTATCATAGGAAATGAAAGCACGATATTATATTTGAATCTGTACAAGTAATTGTATAGTTTTGATAGGTAACTCAGTTGGTTGAAACTTTTCATCATGAAAAACAAGAGTAAGTTTAATTCTTCTGGAGTCAATTAAGGTTAAGTCTGGTAGTTTGGGCCAATTGGTATGGCTTCTTCAGATGGGCCAGCCAAAAAAGTTAAGTCTCTTGGTTTGGGCCAGCTGAGGTGGCTCCTTCAGATGGACCAGCCCAGAGTGTTATTCCTTTGAAAAATGAAAATGAAAAAAAAAACACAAAACTTTGACCAAGTTTCTTACTTCACATGGTCATGACTTGTAACACCATATTTCTTTGAGTTGGCCCAACATGATTCCAGCTATATCTTTATACATTGTCACGGGAGTATGTCACGAGAATATCTACCCTGCATCGATATAAAACCAAAGTATGTCACGGGAATATCTTCCTTGTCACAGTTAAAACCAAAATACGCTCCATTCATAAAGGCAAGACCTTAATTGTGAAAAATATTTAGGTACTGCACCAGCTTCTGCATCTGTGTACATTCTTCTAGTTGCTTCACGGGATATTTTACTGTGTAGGTATTGGAGAATAGTTTCTCTTCACTAAGGTAGATCTCTGATCCACTATTTCGATTTGTATGTCTAATGATTCGTTCGTATTTTCTTTTGGCAGTGGACACGGAATCTCCATGTGCGGTTGGTCGAAAACGCCAGGAATGAAGAACTTCATGGCATTGGGCAGATACCTGCGAAGTATGCTGCGGAGGGGACCAACACAGACATCGGCGTACGAGGAATTGAAGATCAGCGAAGAGGAGCACGAGCAAATCAGACGCCACAAAATTGCCCAGAAACTGATCGACAAAATGTCAAAGCAGGCAAATCTCCCATGGCGAAAAAGGGGCCTCAGACTGAAAGTCCGCAGGCTTGGTATAAAGATGGGTCTGTTGGTCCTTAGCCGATATACAGTAATGAGGTCGCCGGCGACCCGTGCCCATCCGTTTCCTCAAAAGCAAGAACGGTGCTGTCAATTGGGTTGGATCAAGAACTACATGCTTCCAATTAAACGTTATAAATCGCCTCTGGAATCGCCTCTGTTACTTGAATAATGGAGTAGTAATCATTGCCTCTTTTATAAATTAATATCTAAATGTATAGTTTCATCATAGTCTATTGATTTTATAAATGGGATCACATCTCACAGAGATTTTACAATGAGCATTATCAATCAAAGCTCATGCTGAATGTTAACAGTGTTCACATTTAGCTGGTTGACTGTATTATGGTACAAAGGTAACATATGTATATGTATATATGTATTTTCTGTTAAATGGGGTCTTTTAAATTGGTTGATGAATTCTAGCATAGACTGGTTTTTAAATTGGTTGATGAATTCTAGCTTAGACAGGTTTTGGTTGATGAATTATAGTTTAGACGCGTTTTGGATAAATTGTGGTGATTGGTTGTTTTGTTAAGGAGTTTTTTTTATGATAAGTTAGTTGTTTAATTTTTTATTTAGATGGGGTGATATATTAGATATAATGATGAAGATGTAATCTTGCTAAATTTATAAAAAACAAAAAAACAAAAAAAAGTTCTTTTATGATAAGTTTGTTGTTTAATTTCTTATTTAGATGGAGTGATATATTAGATATGATGATGAAGATGTAATCTTGCTAAATTTACCAAAAAAAACAAAAAATTGGCTGATGAAATTTTGGGTTAGATTTTGGACAAAATTAATTAAAAATATAAAAAACAAAAAATAAAACAGTTAGCCTAGATTATTTTTTATTGCAAAATAAATATCTTTGTTGTTAATATTACTAGTATAGGTTCATCTTATCTTCCATTTACCAAGTGCAAAGGTATCAAATTTCTCAATGCAAACGTTTTTTTGAGTGAAAAACTTGACTGTTTGTACTTTGAAAGATTTCATCCCTTTTAGTTTGGTATATCTTGAACTAAGATGGATCTATACTGGTTTTTACCCTCACACACATACTTATTAATTTTCCTTTTTATTAAATTTACCTAAAACAAAAAAATGTAAATATATCAATTTTTCCTTTATCTATTAAAAACACTTATTAATTTTTACTTAGATAAAATTTACCTCAAACAATTTTTTTAACTATGATATAGATTTACATAATATAAATATACATGTGTGTGTGTGTGAGAGAGAGAGAGAAATACTTATCAATTTTCAATTAGATAAATTTTATATCATATAAAAGCATTTTAACTATGGTAATTAATTTACAAATTTATATTTCATAAATACATAATATTTTTTACATTAAGAAAATTTCACCTACACAAAAACATTTTAACTATGATATCAGTTTATTTAATTTATATATCTGAAATATTAATGATTTTCATTATGATAAAATTTACTTTACACGAACACATTTTTACTATAATATTAATTTATGTTATTTTTGCATGTAACATTTTAGTTTGGTCAGTATTCCAATTTCATGAACATTTTACATGTAATAATCATTGACCTTTGTTTAATATATTTTACATTTTGACAAATAATCTTATATGATTTTTTACATAGGAAAGAAAACTTAATCTAACATTTTTTTGTGTAATTAGGTGTTAGTAAGTATGAGAATCAAATGAGTTTGTTGTCCCAATGTGAAGCCAAGCTGAATTTATAAATAAATAATCGACATCTCGTTGCTATAGGTTATATAGTTTAATAAAATTTGAAAAACTGATATACCTTTTAGGCACATATACTCCTTACCTAAAGGGACCTCAGTGTTTTCTTCCTCCATTCATCACTTTTGTTTTTAAAAATTGTGGGACATACCCCAAAAAACCGATCTAAAACTATTACATCATAACTGTTTCATCTTATCAGAATCTTTTTATAAGCTATGCGAGCAAAACATCAAAACATGAAAAAAACATACGATAATCAGAAAATCAGAAAACTAGCTGTCTTCCATCTCACTACCTTGTGAGAAAAAACATGCCTTCTTTCATACATATTCTGAGTAGATAGTCTGTTCCGGTGTCATACAAAGTTTACCTTTCTTTTTGTTCTATGTCCATTTGAGTTGTATAACTCGTAGTGCATTACTCCGAAAATGCCATACATCCCTCTTTTGGATAAGTGCTCTGCTTCGTTATTTTTTTCCCTGTAGATGTGAAAAAAGATATGGAAGTGAAAGTTCTTTTTAAAACATATATTCTCTCAAGCCAGTGTGAGAGATATCTAGGATTTAGATAAGATTTCTTATTCATGTGTTCAATAAGGACTTTTGAGTCTCCAAAGACCCACAACTTTTCTATATATAACTTACTAGCAAACCACTGAAGTCCCCACAAAGCCAAACACATCCGTGTCCAACCCCCCACTCTAGTAAATTTTGTAATGACAAGTGGGTGATATCATGAGCCAAGCACCACATCCACATATTTGATTTTGTGATGCTCCATAAAAAAAAAACCACCAGGATATTGTAAATCAAATGGGCACAATCTCTTTGATAAGTCACTAGGTGGCTTCTGCCTAATTTTTAGTTTTTCCCAAGAGTTATAAATTTGCAGACAATTTTTTTCTGGATGAGCAAGGCAGCCCTTTAAAAAGTTCACTGTTTAGGCCACACCATAAATACCAGTGGAAGAGAAAGGGTATAACTCTGAAATGTTTACCTCTTCTAAACCAATTACCACGGTCTTAAACATCATTGGTATCACTGAGCCCCTGCCATTCCCTTCTTTGCAAATTGTTCCAGGTAAGATTTTTATCTTTCCACACCAACCATATGAAGATAATCATCTTCACTTGGACATTAACCTTCCACATATCCTTAAACCAACAATTTAGTTCAAAATCCAATTTTATGTTAATTAGCTCTGTATATATTTCCTTTATTTTAATCAGTCTATTAGATGATTTCTCCCAAGTAATTCTGTCTCCATCATTACCCTTTCTCAAACCCAAACTTCTTAAAAATTTTGTAAAACTATTCCATTCCTCCTCTCTGCCGATATAACCCCATCCCTTGATTTGAATAAAAATAATTTCAAGTCTGAAATACTTTTCAAATTTGAAGATTTCTAACTACAAGTCCTTCAAATTCCAACCCTCCTAAATAGGAATTTCATATCTGAAATACTTTTCAAATTTGAGGATTTCTAACTGCAAGACATTCAAATTCCATCCCTGCCCGTGACTATGAAAAGTTAGTCCACGCAATACACAGTCGCACAATTAAAAGCCAGCAGAGATCCGTGCTTTAAAAGATAAAATTCTGGATGTTAAAAAATCCAATGGATTAGTGGACGCACTCTTCTATATTGATATTGGTGATCGATGGAATGAAATCGCTGACAGAAATTTGCCATATACAGAAGCACGCTATTTATGACGGTGCTGATGGATGCACGGAGAGGGTGAATCATATTGAATCATCCATTTATAACCGGGATAGTGAGTGCATGTCGGGTGGATCATCCAAACCAGGCAGTAAATGATTTATGTGACAGAATTTACAAGGAACTGACAGCTATGATATAACACTCTGGAAGAACTTTAATATTGGTCCATAGTGGTTGAGTGTACTAAGTCAAGTTACACAGTGATTTGAGGAATTCTTCATTGGCTAATAATTTTATTAGGAATATTACAGTGGTATGAGAACATGATCTTGGTTAGTTGAGGAGGATGATTTTGGTTAGTTTGGAAAAAGTTATCAGAATGACGAGAGCATTGGGAGTGTATGAGGGATGAACCATAAACAAACCCATAACTCAAGGGAAAGTGACTTTGGTATCATTATTAATATGAATGGTTACCAAAAATGTGTGTGAGATAAGTTAAAGGTATGAATATTCATGTAATGTAAATTAATTGATTATTTAATTAAATTAAATTATTGATTCAAAATCTAGGAAAACAATTACTAATTATTTGATGAAATATTAAAGTGAAAAGCTTAGCCTAAGCTCCGTTCTTTACAATTATGACAATATCAATTCCGCTTTTATAAGTGAATAATTTTGTTGTACATTTTGTCACAAGTTTAAAAAGACATTATTGTTTGTTTATTTTTTTTCAGTGATGATTGTCTAGTGTATAACTTAAGTATTCAAAAATTCACTTCCCCGCGTCAAATAGTGATAATGAGTTCAAAGTATCCCCGAAACATTCGTAGTTCAAAATGCAGAGAGGATTTAAAGATTAATATGAGAAGGGTTAAGAATTATCAACTAACTCATTTATAGCAATTAATAGTTCATATTCATAGCTCTTATCACAAGAAGCATGGTCTCTTATTAATGCTTCTTATCATTATTATGGTTTATCTATTTCTTCATTATTACATTGCAATATTAGTATAATATATTGAATTCATGTGATTATAGTTTATCAATTTTTTTATTAATTCATGTGATGGGTTATAACTTATTATAATTTTGATTAATAGTATTTTTATTTCTTTAAATTTGACAAGATTTATGAAAATTTTACTTATTTTTCATAAAATTGTTGTGTGATAAAGATTCAAATATCTTATAAATGTGAATTGATTCTTATTTACATAAACAATCCATTTTGATTCACCTCTTTTCTAGGTTTTATCTTTCTTTTTGCACTTATTTAAGGTAGTTTTAACTCCCATTAAGTTGTTGTGAAAATCATTATCATTGGATTAGGACACTATTTGTAATTTCCATCTCATTTGCTCCTCCATTGTAACCAATTATTAATGAGCATTGATTAGAGGTTATATATTTCTTTCTCATCTATCTATCAAGTTTATTATATACTTGCACCAGATTACAATATATTTGAATGACATGTACATAGTTGAATGTTTAGTGAAAATGGGAGTACAAGTTTGGAAATATGGCTAAAGATAGATAAAGAGATCAAAGAGGAAGTAGATAGAAGAACTCATTGTGATAGGGCTTAATCCAATGTGCAATGACACCAATAAGACTAAATTTTTGGCAACCTATTAGATAGTTATCAGAGATTAGTTGAAGGAATGGAATTTCCTTTCAATGTTCTCAATATGGCCATAATCTAAGTGGTGCAACTCTCTCAAGTACACAAGATTGTGTCCAAAGGAAAATATATTCTTTTATATACAAATGCTATAAACTATTAAAAATATGACAAAAATTTGTAAATAATGTAATTTTTGGCAAATTACTTATTGACCGTTAATTGGTTGAGTAACGAAATGAAGTCAGAATAACAAAATAGGCTCAAGTTAAATTGGATGGCCCGAGAGGCTTGTAAGTACGGAGAATAATTTTTTTTATTAATAGAGTTTCCAATCCCTTGCCCCGTGGAGGTTTCCTTGACACCTTGTCAAGGTTTTACCACGTAAATAAATGTGTTTACCTGTTGTGTGTGTGTTCATTCAGTGTCTCATTCAGTTTTAATCTCTTTTCCATTTAAATTAGTTTCTTGGTTCAATAAGTGGTATCAGAGCCATTTTTTTAAAAAAGTTACAATTCCGACCTTTTCCTCTATTTAATCACCGTGAGAGAAGTCTGAGTGATCCGCTGGAAAAAGAAGCTATCCAGGAGCCGTCGAGTGTAACCACCGTGAGATTTGTAACCGCCGGAGAAAGGAGGGAGGTTGTCGAGGGGAGGAGCCGTCGAAAGAATCTGCATCCGCCTTTGCCAAGAAGAAAAGTCGACTGTCAAGAAGAGAATTACAAGAGAGGTCGACTGTCAAGAATAAACGTGTTTGCATCGAATCCACTGAAGAAAGAAAGAAGCCATCCATTGCCATCGTTGAAAGAAGTCATTGCCTTCTGCCTTGTTTGGAGAAAGAAGGTTGTTGAGGGCCGGTACCTGTTGCCGACAGAAGATTTTTTTTTTTTCTTCGCTAATTGTCAAACCCTGTAAAAAGAAGAGAATCTGTCTCGAGAAAGGAGCGAAGCCGTCAAGTGGAGAGTCGTTTCCATGGACCGTTGGAAGAAGAGAATCCACCATTGAAGGGCCATGACAAGCATGCTTGAGAAGTCTATTGTGGGTCGGTCAAAGAAAATTTTGCTCCTGCACTTGCACCCGCTCATCGAAATGGTACTGTGATGCTACCATACATGAAAGGTATTTGATTATGTTACCTTCAGAAAATTCAAGGCTTAAAAAGAATATTTCTTCAACGAAAGCAGATAAAGAAAAACAATTTTTTAGAAGGGTTAAAGAGAGATGTTTTTCTGGCAGAAAATTAAATTCTGGAAAGTAGAATAGGGTTTGAAGTTTTTTGAGTTTTCTTTTAAGCAGTAGGGGTTTTTTGAAGAAATTGAAGGAATTTATTTTTTCTATCCCTGTGGAAGAAATTGTTTATTTAAAAAGGGTTCAGTTTTCTAAAGAATTGATTTAGTGGAAAAAGGTGGAAAAGAAATAGAAATTATATTTTTTATTTTTTTTTGAAAAAATAGTAGAAGAATGAAAATCTAAAACCCTTGAAACCCTAACAGAAGAGGGGAAACCCTAGCAGAGGAGGGGAAAAATTTTTAGAGCCTAGTTGGAAATTAAAGAAAGAAGGGAAAACTAGGAGGAAGAAATGGAAAAAATGACAAATGCAAAGTTCAAGGTGGATAAATTCACTGGGAAAAAAAAATTTTCATTGTGGAAACTGAAGGTTAGGGATTTGCTGGTGCAACAAGGGTTGCACAAAGCATTAGACGGGGTAAGTAAAAAATCGGCAAGCATGATAGATTCGTACTGGGAGGACTTGGATGCCCGAGTCGTTAATACCATTCAGTTATGTTTGGCAGATGAAGTTCTCTTCAATATTGTTGGAGAGAGTATAGCTGAAGGGTTGTGGAAAAAATTGGAAACATTGTATATGACTAAATCTCTAACAAATAGAATAAATTTAAAAAGACAATTGTACAGTGTTCGGATGAAGGAGGGTACAAAAATTGTAGAACATTTAAATGTTTTTAATACGCTTATTTTCCAGTTGTCAGATATGGAAGTAAAAATGCAGGAAGAAGACAAGGCAATAACCTTGTTATGCTTTTTTCCCGAGTCATGTGATCACTTCGTAACTTCAACTAGTTTGAGCACTGTCGATTCATTAAAATTTGAATATGTTGTGGGTGCTCTCTTATCTGAAGAAGTACGAAGGAGATCTAGTATTGAGACTTCTGCACCAGAAGCCATGGTAGCCAGAGGTCGGTCAAAGGAAAGAGGGGAGAAAGAAAGAGGTTCTTCCAGATCGAAGTCAAAGGGCGGCAAGAAGTGTAAAGCCAAGTGCTGGTACTGCAATAAACTTGGACACCTCAAGAAATATTGTTGGAAATTGAAGGAGTCGAAAAACCATAACAAGGAAGCAAATTAGGTTGATTCAGGTATGGTTGATGAGGTTTTAATTGCTGAAGCTCTCCCTGTTTGTAATGTATCTCAAGATGCTGAAAATTGGCTATTAGACTCTAGTGCTTCTCATTATATGAGTCCGCACCGAAGTTGGTTTACTTCATATGAAACTATAAATGGTAGTTCCGTATTCATGGGAAATAATGCATCTTGTCAGGCTGTAGGGATTGGTAATGTAAAAAGTAAAATGAATGATGATATAGTTAAAACATTATCTGATGTTAGGCATGTACCTAAACTAAAGAAAAACTTGATTTCCTTGGGAGTTTTGGATTCGAATGGGTATAAATTTACAGGTCAGAATGAAGTGTTGAAAGTCTCAAAAGGAGCCTTGGTTGTTATGAAGGCTGAAAAGGTCGGAAATATGTACAGACTCAAAGGAAGCACTCAAGTTAGTGAAGCAACGATCGTATCAGAAAAAGAAGAAGAAGGTTCTCATCTATGGCATCAGCGGTTGGGTCACATGAGCGAGAAAGGTCTTCAGGTACTGATGAACCACAAGTTGCTTCCTGATTTGAAATCCTTGAAGTTGGATTTTAGTAAATATTGTGTGTTTGGTAAACAATGTAAAAACAGGTTCAAGACTGGAAATCATAATAGTAAACAGATTTTAGACTATATTCATTTTGATCTGTGGGGACTATCTCCTACTGTGTCTTATGGAGGTGCATTATATTTCTTAACGTTTATTGATGATTTCTCCCGAAAATTTTGGGTCTATATGTTGAAAATGAAAGCTGATGTATTTAATGTTTTTAAATAATTTAAAACAATGGTGGAAAAGAAAATTGGCAAATCAATTAAATGTTTAAGAACTGACAATGGCGGTGAATTTACTTCTTTATAATTTGAACAATTTTGTAAGGATGAAGAGATTGTTAGACATAAAAATATTGTTTATACCCCTCAGCAAAATGGCGTTGTTGAACGGATGAATCAAACTCTTATGGAAAGAGCCAGAAGCATGATCATTAATGCTAACCTGCAAAAGGAGTTGTGGGCAGAAGCAACATCCACTGCTTGTTATTTAGTTAACAGATCACCTTCAGTTGCAATAAACTATAAAATTCATGAAGAAGTTTGGTCGGGTCAGTCTTGTGATTATTCGCATTTGAATATTTTTGGTTGTGATGCCTATGCTCTTATTCCTAGAAATCAACATTCAAAGTTAGATCCAAAATCGAAATGTTGTGTCTTTGTTGGATATGATTATGCAGTGAAGGGATATAGGTTGTGGGATCCTTCTTCACGGAAGATAGTCATTAGTAGAGATGTAACATTTGATAAATATTCTCTTTCAAAATCAGATGTTGAAAAATTTGAACAGGAGCAGGTATCACCAAGTCAACAGATTCAATTGGAGACTAAAATTTTTCTAGAAAGTCAAAAGGAAGGAGAGACTTCTGATGAAAAAGGTGGAGAAGAAAAGGAAACTAGAGAAATTCCATAACCAATTCAGCAACCAATCACTCTACGAAGGTCTACAAGGGAAAGAAAAACACCTAAAAGGTATGAAGATTTTTATTCATCTTTTGCATTGATTACTGAAGATGGGGAACCTTCTTGTTATCAGGAAGTAGTAGATGATGCAGATAGCAAGATATGGAAAAAGGCTATGGAAGAAGAAATGGACTCCTTAGCCAAGAACAATACCTGGGATCTTGTAGAACATCCTGAAGGGAGAAGTGTTGTTGGGTGAAAATGGGTCTTCAAGTTGAAAAGGAAAGTTGATGGAAGTATCGAGAGGTATAAGGCAAGATTGGTTGCAAAAGGGTATTCTCAGGTTGAAGGTATTGATTTTCATGAGATTTTTTCACCAGTAGTTAAACTTGTTTCTATTTGTACTGTGTTAGCACTAACTGCTTTACTTGACCTTGAGTTAGAATAGTTAGATGTTAAAACAACCTTTCTTCATGGTGATTTGGATGAAGAGATATATATGGATCAGCCAGAAGGTTTTGTACAAGGTCGCAGCAGAAGATTAGTTTGCAAGCTCAGGAAATCATTGTATGGCCTGAGGCAGTCACCCAAGTGATGGTACAAGAAGTTTGATTCCTTCATGGTGAGCCAGAATTTTATCAGAAGTGAGTATGATCATTGTGTATACTTCAAAAGCTTCAATGGCATATTCATTATCTTGGTGTTGTATGTTGATGATATGCTTATTGCAAGAAAAATCACGAAAGAAATCAACAGGTTAAAGGCTCAGCTCTCTAGGACGTTTGATATAAAGGATCTTGGAGCAGCAAAAAATATCTTGGGCATGGAGATACACAGAGACAAGAAGAATGGTAAGCTTTGGTTATCACAACAGAAGTATGTGGAGAAATTACTTGAAAAGTTCGGTATGAACAATGTGAAACATGTTAATGTTCCATTAGCTTCCCATTTTAAGCTTTCTTTGGGTTTAAGTCCTAGAAATAATGAATAAAATAAGTATATGTCTCGTGTACCATATGCAAATGCGGTAGGAAACTTAATGTATGCAATGGTATCTACAAGACCTGACATTTCACATGCAGTTGGAATTGTCAGCAGGTTCATGGAAAATCCAGGAGAATAACATTGGAGAGCAGTGAAATGGATGCTTCAATATTTGAGAGGCATAAGTGACCATTCCATCAGCTTTGATGGTCGTGAAGGTTCAGTCTGTGGATATGTGGATGCTGATTATGCAGGTGATTTGGACAAAAGGAGGTCTACTACAGGTTATGTTTTTACTCTTGCAGGTGGAGTAATCAGCTGGATGTCAAAGCTTCAAAAGACAGTTGCTTTGTCCACTATTGAAGTAGAGTATATAGCTGCTTCAGATGCCTGTAAAGAGGCAATCTGGTTAAAATGTCTGATTGATGAGATTGGAAGGACGCAAGAGAAAGTGAATGTGTTTTGTGACAGTCAAAGCGCTATTCATTTGGCTACAAATCCAACCTATCACAACAAGACCAAGCACATCGATGTAAGGTATCACTTTGTGAGACATTTAATCGAAGGTAGCAAAGTAGTTCTCAAGAAGGTCCGCACACAGGAAAATCATGCAGATATATTCACGAAGCTAGTTACAGTAGAGAAGCTGAGATGGTGTCTCGCTTCTCTCAGCTTGCAGAAAAGATGATGAATGGGCATGGGCAAGGGATTAGGAAAATTTTTGTCAAGGTGGAGTTTGTTAAAAATATGACAAAAAATTGTAAATAATGTAATTTTGGGCAAATTACTTATTGACCGTTAATTGGTTGAGTAATGAAATGAAGTTAGAATAATGAAATAGGCTCAAGTTAAATTGGATGGCCCGAGAGGCTTGTAAGTACGAAGAATAATTTTTTGATTAATAGAGTTTCCAATCCCTTGCCCCGTGGAGGTTTCCTTGACACCCTATCAAGGGTTTACCACGTAAATAAATGTGTTTACCTGTTGTGTGTGTGTTCATTCAATTTCTCATTCAGTTTTAATCTCTTTTCCGTTTAAATGAGTTTCTTGGTTCAATATAAACTAGCTAATCCAGTAGGTGAATACCAAGTAACATGTTATTTATTTTAGTAAGAGAACTCAAATCACTTTTTATGCCCCACAAACTTAAAAACTATCTACAAGTTGTTATCTCTACAAATCATGTTGGATAAGGATTCATAAGCAAAGATGATCCAATCAAGGTAATTAAATGCTAGTGGGAAGAAAAAATGTTTTGCCACTAGTGTCCATCAAATATATGCCCCACCAATGAGTCAAAGGAGCCATTCTAGATATTTCAATGTTCATAACATTGTTACCCAATTCTACCATGTATCTTATAGGGTGAAAATGTGAAACTGGGAAACACTTCTAGCTTATTTTTTACATAGAAAATTGTGATTTTTAAAATATTTTTTCAACTTTAACAACTAGAAACTTATATTTTCTTTGAGAATTTTTCTTTGTAGTCAAAACAATATTTGTAGTGAATTGTCTTACCTCACTCATATTCTTTTTAATGGAAATATAGTTGGAGAAATTTGGAATTTACTAAATACATATACTTGAAAATTTTAGGCAAGTATAATGAGTGACTTAACCACCCACCATGGTTTGTAGAGATGGTAATTCATTTGGGGAAAACAATTATATCTCCACAATCTACAGAGATTGCACTAGAACATGGAAAATTTTGGGGGAATTTTTAGATTCAACCACTATGTTTTATCATTTAATGAAATAGGGTAAGAAAAAAAAAATGGTGATTTTTCAACACATTCAGCATCCATCAATTTTCGTTTTAATGTGATCATTAAAAGTAGGTGGAAAATACCATTTTGAAAAGGACATGCAGAGGAAGGACTCGCTGAATTTTCAAATGATCTAATGTTTAGATTTTGAAGTTATTAATTTTTCATCTCAGATAATTTTTAGAAGTCCCAAAATCTACAGTAACACAATTTAATATAACATTATTAATAAATATCAATTCTCCATGAAAATGAATAAAAATCATATCATTAGAAATTAGATTCGGAAATGAATCCAATAATACCAATGGTCTCAGGGAACTCCTCCAAAGTAACTATTTACTGAAAATTTCCAAATTTTTCCTAATTTTCTTTGACCTAAAACTTTGATTAAAAAAAAAAAAAAACTCAGACATTTAAAACTCTCAATTAAGGGTTTTTATAACTTTGGTTTTCGTTAACCACATAGAGTTTTCTTTGTACTAACTTGGCGGAGAAAATTAAAAACTTTCTACCGAGAGTTTTCTTCTTTACCAACTCTCTAATGAAAAAATAACAATTTCTGGGCCAATCGTTTTGGCAAATAATCTCTTCTCTAGCCAAATTCTCAACTTTGAGTTTGGTATCGAGAAAATTTGCGCTTGAAAATTTTACAAAACTCTTGGCTGTGAGTTTTGCGAAGAATCTCTCCTCTGACCAACCATATAATTTAATTGTTGTTCAAAACTTTCAGTCAAGAATCACATATATTCTAGGCTGAAATATTTAAATATTTCATTGAAGAAAAAAAAAATGTGAAGCGTGAACTCAGAGCGCAGAGTACGAAGTTCAGAGCACGGATTGTGAAGCAACAACAAAATTTCAACTTAGAGACTTCACAAAAACTTTCAATTTGAATTACTGTAAAATATTGTTTTTTATAAGATTGTTATTTTTTATTTTTTATTTTCTGAATAAGTCTACTCCTATTATTGATACAAAAAAAATTTTACAAGGAGGTCCCAGCCTCATAAGATATTTCCCAGCATTGCGGCATTTTGTCAAAAAAACTGATGTCTATCCAAAAATTTTCAAACACTGAACCTACTACCCTGTTCCAAGCCATGCAAACAATAGAAGGCCGCCCACGCAGGGGAAACCGACGATTAAACAAAGAAACAAGTTTCTGGACATGTAAATTGTGAAAACAAAAACTCAAATGATCAAACCCAGACGAGCCATTGTGAGTCAAAAACCTGAGAGTAAACGCGCATTCAGGGATCATGAGAGTTATACGACGTTTATTCCATAATCCGGCATCCATATTCATAGGGGTCTTCATCCATCGCCTAAAGGTCTTCTTTTCCAATGGAGTCGTCGCGCTGCGAATCGCTCGGACCTGCACGGATGCTGGTGACTGGATTCCCGCTGCGACAAGGTTCCTCACTCTCCCTGCTATTGGAGGGTGGAATGCGATGAGGCTCGTTGATATTATTCTCCAAGGGCGTTGCTGAAGCCTGGACAACCTCAATCTCGGAATCTGCGTGGAATTCAAAGTTGATTTTGGCTGTCAAGGTGGAATGACAGATAGCACAAGGCAGGGGAAACTGGGCTATGTGGGACTGAACATGGAGGGGAAGTGGAGAGGCCAGAATGTGGAGGGAGCCCCGAGCATGAGTAGACTGACCAAACCCATGGCCCCGACTACTCCTGGTAGCAGGATATCGACAAGAGAGGTACTCCGAGGACTGGGAGGTCGAGCCAAAGGTGGAAGAAGAGGGTTGTCGAGCAACCTGCCCATAGCTGGTGCCTCTCCTGCACCGCATTCGTTGTCGGAGACAAGGCATGATGCTGCGAGATGGAAAAGAGATGCAAGGATCGGTTGAGCGAAGGTTGGGAGCAGGGTCCACAAAGAAATGCAGAGGAGCACCAACAGGGAGAGCCGAGACACATTCAAAAGGCGAATTGGACAGAAACCTGCAAAAAGGGCTGTGAGTATAGTGAAACCCCGACATAAATTCAATGCAGCAGGCCAGAGTACACCGCATCCCAGTACTGGTCCGAGAGCGGGGCTCTGCTGCAACACCAGAACAACGCGAGCGCAATGGAGAGGTAGCAGTGAATCTGGACTGAGTCGACATGGTAGAAATGCTAACGGGCTGGCGTCGGAGGAATAGTTGCTTAATTGCAGCATTGAAGTCACTGGCAGGGAGTTTAATGCTATGCCTTGCGCGGAGTTGGGTGGTGGTGGTGTGAGTCCACATGCCGACCCATGTCTGTCCATGTGCCATCGTACCGTGCTCATCAAACACCCACATCCGGGAAGATTGTTATTTTTTATTATGGAAAATAGAATGTTTGTTTTTTTATTAGGAAACAAAGAGTATATATTATTATTATACAATTTAAGTTTATAAGGAGGAAACATATTATTTTAATCATTAGGCCTATTTAAGTTATATATATATATATATATATATATATATATATATATATATATATATATATATATATATATATATATATATATAAGAAATAATTTTTCTGTTGAAGGAAAAGGGGTCCTACTTTTTTTGCGAAACTAGAAGGAACCTTATTTTACTGTTTTCTATGAAAATTGAATATTGTTATTTTTTTCTATAAAAATTAAATATTAATTTTATTCCGATGGAAAAAATTATTTTGATTGATTTTTTCCAAAGAAGAAATATGTTGAAATTTATTTTAGATTAAATTATGAATCACCATTTTTTTAAGAGGAAAAATAGATTTTGCAATTTGTGGAATTTGATTGTAACATATATTATAATTTTTCTTTGAGATATCTGAATTTTTCTTGAATCATTTGATTAAAATCTTGAACTCACTTGTGTTGTTTTGGAATTAGAATTTAGATTTATAAATTTTTGTGTGTGGGAAACCAAGGGAATTATAAACGAAAGTACAATAGCATCAGAACTTATTTAAAGGGAAAAAATGAGAAATTACAAGCAATGTGAAGAGCACTAAGGGAAAATATAAAGGCTGAAAGAAGTATGGACATACTAAATAGAGATACTGAAGGAGATGTGGAGGTACCAAATAGATATCTTGAAGAAGATGTTGGGGTACAAAATAGATAGCATGAAGATGTGGAGGTACAAAATAGAGATTTTGAAAGAGATGTGGATTTACATGGAAATGATGAAAAAATGAGAGATGTTGATGAACTTCTCAATGAGAATATCAATAGTACTAGTGTTTCAATTAATGTTTTAAATTTTGGATATTGTAATCTTTAGATAAAAGTATATTTCAGAGTCTCATTATAATCAATTTTAATAATGTTTGATGCACATACATGTCAAGTAAATTATGTATATATATATATATATATATATAGATAATGCAGGGACAACATCTAACCCATAACAAGATCATATCGTAATTAAAAACACATGGAAATTACAAGAACATTGTCTTTGATGATAATTTTCTAGAGAGTACCGATCCAATTAAAATTGAAGAAATGGGGCCATCAATGAATGAACAGATAGTTTGAAATAAATTAAATGAGGTGATTGAAAAATTTTTCAAAGGTAAATCTATCATAGCACAAGTTCAAACGTTACATAAAATTTTGAAACACAAAGCTCTAAGAAATGCAATTCAATTACTAGGCATTAGAGATTCAAAAGAGGTTTAAATAAATTAGTTGGTATCATAAATATGACATCATCCCTTGGAACACTTGCAAATAATTGATCTCAATATGGTAGTAGCACTCGTAGAGCATTTTTAACATGTAGTCTCAGAAAAAGAACTACATCAAATCAGTTGGTGTCAATGGCAACAAGAATGTAAAAAACATCAAGAAAAAGTCTATGAAGGCATAAAAAAATTAGGATTGAAGTAGATAAGAACAATGATCTTGCATGTCGGGCTAATAAATATAAGAAATCCTATCAAGATAGACTTCCAAATAACGTGAGAGACAAGGTGAAAGATTTTTGGGATTTAAATTCCTATGTGCCAGTAGATCAAAATGATGTTGTGCAACATTGTACATCTAGAGGGATTTATGATTCTCATGCCAAACATATAACATGGTCCTTCAAATGGAGTTATTATAGAATTTTATGGAGAACAAAAATAACGTGAAGATTTCCCTTAGCACATTTTTGAAGCTTGAACCATGGTATGTCAGGCCTGTAACTATTCGTGACACACATCGTTGTTGATACCATGTAGAATATTAGGTCCTTATAATAATATTATAGCCCCCTTATTGTTATTTTTATTGTAACCGCGTATTTTTATTGTTCTACCCATGTAGCCCCCATATTTTTAGTGTTGTGCCCCATAAAAGCTCACTATTGTTATTTTTGTGCCCTTAAATTATTATTGCTATGTAGGTTATGATTATATTGTGACCCCTTAGACTCCTATATATACCAAGGAGGCCTTGTTATTTGAATCATCGAGGAATTGTTCATTTATGTGATGTAAAGGAGGTTTCCCCCTTGTAGAGGCTAATTTTCAAGTTGTTGATCTATATTTTCTTATGTTTTGTGATTTGGTTGAATAACATTTGGTATCATAGATTTGGACTCTAGGGTTTCATTGCTTCAGGTCATCTTGGAATTTTTGCTATAATTTTTTTTTACGAAACTTCAAAAGCTGAAATTTCGACCATGTGGAAAAAAATATTGTTGAACTTTGTGTAAATATTTAAAATCTTGGTTCACTAAAATTTTCTAAGATATGGTCATAATAATTTAGGGTTTTTGCATGCTCCAGAATTCAACCTCAATCAGGTGACCTAGGGAAATTTGTCATAAATTCCTCTACGAGCATCGGATTTTAAATTCATAAAATTTGACTGAAAATTCATAGACTATATTTTTTCATGTATCATTTTTGAGGCTGAAGGTTGAAACAATGACACATGGAATTTCATACAAGTTCACTATATTGAATCAATCCATAATCAAGTTCTCGAGGGAGTTTGGACATAAGGTTATCTTAAAGAATTCAATTTCAGTTTGACTTGTGGTGTTGGAAAGAAAGATGTAGAGGGATACCATAGGATGAAATTTCAAATCCTAGAGAGTGAAATTATATAGATACAACAATTTCAAGATCAAGCTCCAAAATACAAGCAAAAAAGTGTGTACATTTTTAATTCACATAACGTTTTTTTGAAAAATAAATTTGAAGTGATTCAAAGGGCATAGTGAAGCATAGATATCATTATTTTGTTCCAATATGCCTCAAAAAAAAATTTGTCACACCAAGTAAGAAACCATAAATATCTAATATAACGCATAAAGAAGAGGAAGAAATGCAACATGATATATCAAAATTACGAGACTAAGTGCAAAACAAAATTCTCTCACAAAGACTAACCAAAAATGAATTGGAAGCGATGATGAATGTTAAGATGGATGGTTTAAAATAGAACATGGATGATTTAAAATAAATAAAAAGGGAAATGGAAGGTTTGAAGGATGGTTTAAAGCAGAAATGGAAGGTTTGAAGGAAGGTTTGACAAAGTTGTTACATGAAATGCTTCCTAATGGTGACAAGGTATTCCATGAAACTCATGATGAGAACAAAAAGAATATGAATCATGATTTTAGAGACTCTAACATTAGGTTGATGACCAACCAAATTCCAAATATCGATATGAGTAAGTTTGATGGCAAGGATCTGCTAACATGGATACTACAAATGGAGAAATAATTTGATCTACATGATGTTTGCACACACAAAAGGTACACATTTAATATTTATATTTAGAACAAAATCAATTTATGTGGTATCGATGGATTTTTTTCATAAATAAATTGTCACTTGGAAAATTTTTATGGAGGAATTAGTAGCACATTATGAGGATACAAAGAGAAATACATTCTTTATCCAACTGATAAATCTCAAACAAAAGGGTTTAATGGTGGAGCACATTGAGGAATTTTGAAGAATGAATATCAAGGTAAATGATATTCCAAATGAGCATATGATTGATGTTTTCGTAGGGAAAATAAAGTATAACATCCAACATGAGGTTCTCCTTTTAGAACCTAATTCATTCGAGAAGGAATTCAAGGTGGAAATAAAATTTGAAAGAAAAATTGTGGAAACAAGGAAGTCTACCACTCACAACTATAAATATGGAAGTGTTTCTACTCCTAGACTCCCACAACCTATAAGGTTGACACCACAACAACTAGAGGACAAAGGAGAAAAAGGGGTTTGTTACAATTGTGATAGAAAATGCACTAAGTGTCATAAGTGTGTTGAGAAGAAATTATTTTACATAGATTATGAATAGGAGGAAGAAAATGAACAATGAACATAAAAACAGAGAATATACACTAGGACCCAACCCTAGAGAAAGAAGAAATGAATATGAACATATCTTGTAATACATTGGAAAGAATTACCACTCCTCAAACTCTCAATATAGGAGGATATATCAAGAAATAAAAGGTAATAACGCTAATCGAATATGTTAGTACCCATAATTTTATTCATTGTAATATAGCTAAGGAATTGAATTTCTTTATATATCCAACACCATAGTTTCAAGTGATGGTTGCAAATGGAGGAACTATAAATTTCTCAGGGAAGTGTCATAATATCAATCTAACGATGGGATAATATGTATTGAATATTTCAATGCTTTCCATTCCAATGGATGGTGTTGATGTTGTATTAGGAGTCCAATGGTTATAATCTTTGGGGACAATAGATTTTAATTTTCAAGAAATTTTCTTGAAATTTTCCTGGGAAGGAAAGGAAATTGAATTAAGGGGCATCACAAGGAAACTAGGGAAGATAATCAGGTCTAATGTCATGACAAATATTTTGAATAAAGAACAATGAGGCATAAATTCATAATTATGCTCACTAGATGTCCAAACATTGAAATCATCAGTTTCTCCATATCTAAAAAGAATATTGGACAATCATTCCATGGTATTTGAGACTCCCAAAGGCCTCCCACCTATTCGCGTTCATTATCGTGCTATTCACTTGATTCTAGGAAGTGTTCCTCCAAACCTCAGACCTTACAGATATCCCTATTCCAAAAAGAGTGAAATTGAATGAATGGTTGCATAAATGTTAGAGGAAAGTATAATTCAACCTAGCCAAAGTGTTATTTCTATAGTAGTATTGGTACACAAGAAGGATGGGTCATGACATATGTGTCTAGATTATAGGAAGTTCAACAAGATCATTATGAAATATAAATTTCACATTCCTGTTATTGATGAATTGTTGGATGAATTACATGGAGAAATTTACTTCACCAATTTGGATCTTGGTTCAAGATATCATCAAATTAGAACGAAGATTGAAGACATTTTGAAAACAACATTGAGAACTCATGAAGTTCATTATGATTTTTTGTTCATGCCTTTTGGCCTTACTAATGCACTTTCCACATTTCAAGGCTTGATGGATTTCATTTTCAAACCCTTAGAAAATTTTTGTTAGTATTTTTTGATGATAAACTAATCTACAATCAGTCTTGGAAGGATCATGTTCAACATGCTCACAGGGTGCTCAAATTATTGGAGGGGGGAAAATGTATGGAAAAACCTTAAAATGTTTCTTTCGGGTACATAAGGTGGAACATTTGGGTCATATTGTATCTTATGAGGGTGTTAAGGTAGATCCTAACAAAATTAAAGCCATCAAGGAATGGAAAACCCCCACAACCCTAAAGTATCTTTGAGGATTTTTGGGGTTGACAGTGTATTATCGCAAGTTTGTTAAAAATTATGTGAAAATAGTGACACCTATAACAAAATTGTTGAATAAATATGCATTTTTTTGGACTATAGAAACAACTAAGTCCTTTGAACATCTTAAAGAGGAAATGTTCCAAGCTTTGGTTTTAGCTACTCCTGACTTCACAAAAACCTTTTTGGTGGAATGTGATGCCTCAGGAAATGGAATTAGTGTTGTTTTAAAGCAAGAAGGAAGACATATTTATTTTTAAAGTCATCCAATCAAGGGAAAGTATTTACACAAACCTATTTATGATAAGGAAATGTTGGGAATACTACATGCCCTGAAGCAATGGCTTCCTTACCTAATGGGAAGACACTTCAAGGTAAAAAAATTCATGATAGTCTTAAATAATTTTTGGAAAAAATATTATCTTCAAAAGAGAAACAAAAATGGGTCACTAAGATGTTGGGTGTTGTAGTGTATTCAACGCATGGGTGGACGAAATACATTGTTCTTAATAGGGAGATTGTTTTCGTACAAGAAAGTAACAGGTCAATTGGTTTGTTAAATTGTTAGTGGAACAAAATAACATGTAGTAAAATAAGTAAATAACATAAAATGCTACATTAATGAAGAAACAAGAAAAAAAATACTCATGTACAAAAATAAGCTCAATCAAGTCAAACACACTAATAATTCAAATGGATAACTCTTTCCTTATTAGTTTTTGATGGTATAAGAGAATAGGATGCTAAATCACTTGCAATGAGTCCTTAGATCTATGGATCTCTAATATTCAAGGAAATGAGGTATCTTCCATTTAAGCTTCTTACAAGCCTCTCTCTCTCATCGACAGATGGTAGAATAACAGACACTTGGTGAACTTCTTCTCTTGGATTGAGGTGTTGGGTGGCCAACAACACAATGTTGGTTTTATCTCAAGCAATTTCGCTAGCATAAAATTGTTTTCTAGTATTCCTTTTCCCATGGCAGTATTTTATAGACAAATTTTAAATTTTCCCTCCCTCTCTTGGTACAAGATGGATGTTGACACAAGAGTGGGAGGCTAATTCCTTTGTGTGTTGCACTAAATCCTCAAGGTGGCCCCAAGGCGGCTGTACTTGGCTGGCTTGAGTGGGAATCTTCTTCTTCAAGTGTGAAAAGTGGTCCCAGATGGTGACTTTCCGCATACTCAGGACCACGCGGCTATCTGAGGGATAGTCGCGATGATCTTCGTTGCTATTGAAGAAAAGGACACACAGATCACTTGGGGTTAGTGCTTTATGTGCACTATTTGATAAATTTTCTTGCTTGACCTTAGGAAAAGTTAAATATTTCAAATCCCGTAATATCTTCCTTCCTTATGAATCCTTATCTGTACCTTATGTTTGACATTTTCTAATGTATTTTTCTTGAATGATTTTCCAATGATAACAATTTCCCCCTAATGTATGAGGTCTAGGAAGAAGTGTATAGTCGAAATAAATTATAGTTTATTTTTCTGTATAATCCATTTGAGAGAGAGAGAGAATAACTTGCATGAAACCTGAGGTTGGAGACTCCTTTCCGTGAGTAAAAGAGGTACCATGATCTATTGGAAACCTGCAAGAGATAGAATAAATACAATATTTCTACGAGGTGGGCATGTCCCATGCTCATAATGTTTTGACTAGTTAAGCTTATTTGACAGATAGAGGTTTTTTCTGTGTCACTTGTGTGGTAGTGACCTACTATTTGGTTGATGACGACGGTTGCTGATGCCCTCGGGGGCATTTTTTCTTTGAAATTAGGTTGAATGTGGTGCCCACAAGAATAATATTGGTATGGCATGTTTAGAAAAAATTATCATTGTATGCATGGTTCTATGACTATTGGGGAGATTCTTGTGTAAGAATTTTTGAAAGAGATGCTTATCGTGGCACGGGTCTTCGAAAAATTCTAACAGAGTGCAACAGTTGTGAAGTACGATACCATCTTGACATGAAATATTTTATTGAAGTCCAATGTCAAGAGTATTGATGACATCAATGGGCAATGATTAATCCCATAGTGCCATCTAAGGATGATTCTATTGAGGCGAGGGGCCATCCATGGTACTGCCTCCTTCTTGGAAGATGGATGTTGAAGTCGACAAGAAGGAAGCACCAACCGAACGAGAGGAGCACTGAAGCAAGGAACCGGGGTCTAGGACGTAGCAGGGTGGGGTGTGATAGGTTAACTTAGGCATGATGATGAGAAATGGATATAACTGATGATGGTAGTTCAGTGGCCCGAGGTCAGAGCTTGCAAATGCAAGTGGCAATAGTCATAACAATTTCTGGTGAGGAAATTGCTGGAGTTGGTAGGACGTCCTAGGTGGGTGTGTGGTTGTTATGAATGTCATGGTGGGGTTGGGTAAAGAATTTGAAGCTCTGAACAAGGGTGATTAGGGGTTGTTTCTAGGTGAGAAACATGGATGGATGGGTGGGAGTGTTCTCCTAAAAACAATCTTTGTACACTTTCCAAAAGAATATAGAATTGGTTTGGATATACAAGAAAGGAGACGGGTGCCCCAATGAACATGACAATGATCCCTCACATATGGTGTGAGGAGGGTGCTTTTGCTAAGGGTGGGGGCGCCATTGGTTGGTCTTGGTGAGAGGGTGGTGAAGTGGATGAAAATGATCTTAGATGGGATATGCTGATGGGGGTATGGTAGGCCAAGTGCGAGACGCGATGGTGCGTGTTCAATCTACTTATGAGAATGATAATATGGGAAATGGGTAAAAATTGACTTGATTTATGATGGATGTATGATGGATGAATGAACATGAAGTGCTTCTCGGACTTGGATGCTATGTCCATGGATCCAGATATTTGGTGTATGGTCTACTTGAGTTATGGATGCCATGGAGGGTGAGGCTCTACCGACTTGCAAGAATGTTTATCATGTGTGAGGTGAGGTGATGATAAACATGGTCGGGTGATTGGAACCTGTGGTTTATTTCTGTGGAGAAATGATGTCAGGATATGCAAAGCTTCTTTGGGGATCCTATCATGCGAGGGATAGAATGATACCTTCTCTTGTACCTTCAATGGCTGGGGCAACAGGTGATTCTTCGTGATTATAATACCTACAACCAATACCCCAAGTGAAAGCATATTTTATATTTAAATATATCGAAAACAATGTTGAATGGAAAGGGATAAGAGATGGCATACTTGTTGCAACTGAAAAAATGATTTTTCCTGAGGTGTGGATGTGTGAAGCCTACTTTGGACATGATGAGGTGTTGATCACTATGCTTCTTGTAGTTTCATGATCATATAATATGAGCTTTAGTTTTCCCTTGGGAGTTTTTACTTAGCGCCTAGTTTTGATTTCAGTTGGAGTTGCCCCCAGATTGAGATCATGGGGGGCGTTGTTGGTTATTATCCCCCTGTCCAGATTTTCCCCTTTGCTTACTCTTAGGCTTCTTTCTTGCAGCGTTAGGAGGATTGTCATAATTCTCCTATTTGTATGGTTGTTGATGATCCTGGGAAGGTTGCATTAGATTGACCGGTGAATTACGCTATGGCGTTGATCCATTCTGTGGGGGAAATGGGGGATATTGGTTCCCTTGTCCCTGGTTGGTGTATGCGTGCTGGGGCGACTTTCATGATAGCTAGGTTGTGATACATTCTGAGTAGAATCGTATAAGTATCATGGGTACTGATTACTGCTGCCTAGGTGACCTTGGACCAAAGACCGAATCAAACCGTCTGCAGTATTCGACGTACCTGGTAACTCCCTGAGTCTCCTCAGTACTAATTACTGCTACCTAGGTGACCTTGGGCCAAATACTCGATCAAACCATCTGTAGTATCGATGTGCATGGTAACTCTTTGAGTCTCTTGGGTACTGATTATTGCTGCCTAGGTGACCTTGGGCCAAAGACCCAATCAAACCGTCTGCAGTATCGACGTGCATGGTAACTCTCTAAGCCTCCTAGGTACTAATTACTGTTGCCTAGGTGACCTTGCTTCAAAGACCCGATCAAACCTTTTGTAGCATTCGACTTGCCTGGTAACTCCCTAAGTATCCTGGGTGTTGATTATTGCTGCCTAGGTGACCTTGGGACAAAGACTCGATCAAACCATCTGCAATAACGACACACATGGTAACTCTCTAAGTCTCTTGGGTACTAATTATTTCTGCCTAGGTTACCTTGTGCCACAGACCCGATAAAATCGTCTGTAGTATTCGACACGCCTGGTAACTCCCTGAGTGTCCTGGGTTATGATTACTGTTGCCTAGGTGACCTTGGCCCAAAGACCCAATCAAACTATCTGCAATATTTGACACACTTGGTAAATTCTTGAGTCTCCTGGGTACTGATTACAACTACCTAGGTGACCTTGGCCCAAAGACTTGATCAAACTATCTGTAGTATTCGATGCACCTGCTAACTCCTTGAGTGGAAAGTTCGACAACTCAAGAGAATGAGGCAACTAGGTTCCCCTATCCCTAGTTGGTGTATGTTTGCTGGTGGGAATCTCTTCCATCAACATTCCTAGATGATTATTGGGTTTGCATGTGAGGGAGGGTACGATCCTCCTTGCTATTGGTGGTATGATGACACCCTATTTTTCATATTCTGCAAAGGTGCAAATTGACTTTGGAGGTAGCCAGGTTGCATCATGTTCTAGGTAGAATCATACGAGTAACCTAGGTATTGGATATTGTTGCATGGTGACCTTGGGTCAGTGATTCTATCAAGCAGTCTGCAGTATTCGATGTGCCTGCAAATTCTCTGTAAGTTTTCAGGTACGGGGCGTTACGCAGGACATTGTAAATGTATCATGACTGGGTATAGATGAGTTCGAGTTGCCAGGATTTGAAAATGGCATCCTTCTTAGAGGTAGGTCCTTGTGTCACCACATCTTTTGATATCTTTGGTGTGAGAGTTTTCAAAAACAAGTCTAGTAAAACTCTATCGTCGATTTTTGCTTTTCACAAACTGTGATGTCGCCACCATTCGTGGAGATGGTCTGAGATATGGACAATTGGCGTTTGCCTAATATGAGTCAACAATTCCATCCCCGAATCATGGTGGACGGTTAGCTGAAAATAAGTGAGGAACGCAGTAGCAAGGGCGCTAAAGGTTCCATCCAAAGTAGAAGGTTTCTCCACATACGATTTCGAAGTCTAGTTAGGGTGCATTGAAAAAGTCTCAGTCGAATAGTATCATCAATAATACTATTGGATGAACACCATAGGTGGAAAGTAATAATATGATTTCCAAGGTCTTCCGCTTGATTCCCTTCGAATTTTGGAATATATGAGGGGAGCTTCGTGGGCATGTGGGGCCAATTGCGGTTGTGTGCAATGGGGTCATTAGTTAGCTTTGATAGATCCAGAAGGTTTAATGATGCTAAAAAATGTAACTAAGTATTGATTGACATTGTGTAGTATGGAAACACAGGTATTTGAGTATGATGATGTATGGAGGGTGTTTGGGGAATATTACCCTATGAAGTACCATGTTGTGTGTTATATTGACTCCCCAAAGGGGTATTTCTCCTCTTCCCTTTAGGGGTTGTGGGAGAAGTTGAGTGTGATGACCCTGCTCAGGTTTCCACGGGTCTGGTGTTGGGTGACCCTTGGGGGTTTCCAAATAAACATGCCCCGATAAAGGACGAACCAATAATGGTTGCAGTGTGTCGTCTTTGATGCCTAAATAGTGAAATACTTGACACTCCTCCCTCTAATGGGGGAAGGTAAAAAAAACATCTAGATTGACGAGGTCCCATTGGGTCCGTTATGGTGTTGACTACGTTAATTTTGGGAATATTTTTTTATTTTCTGAGAGAAGGAAGATTATTACCAAAGAAAATATGGTCACATACATAAAACAAAGTGAAAAATAGAAGGTAAGTTTTACTTTATATTAATGCTATGTGATCAAGCAAGAACAAAATATCGTTTTGGTTGTTTTGTGTGTGATACTCAAAAGCCTAAAAATACCTAATTGTCCTCACACTCTCAAATGTAACTAGGCCTTGCGAATATATATTCTGATGGTTACTAGGATAAAATCCCGAAAGAAATAGTGATTCCTTCTAACAACCGAAGAATCAACCAAGGTAAATGTATGAGGATCTAATGCTGTCTGCACCATCACCTATAGGGAATGATGCCTTAGATTTGGGAACTAAAGTACCGTTGTCCTGTTTGAGCATTTGAGTCTTGAGATTCTTGGTATTCAACTACCGATACCGATTACAGGATGGGTCAGGTAGCCCCAAAGAGTACTGCACGCACTAGGCCTAATCTTAACCCCCTCTGAAACGGGACTCTGTAATTCTCGGGAATTTTGTTCCGTGGGAGGATAGACAAATTTTAAGCTCCCTAAAAAGTCAACATATATGTTTCAAAATGTAGAATGGCCATGGAGAATTATTGGATGCCTACCCTTGATTGTCCTAACCTGAACTATAATTTCCTTTCTGAGATAATTTAGTGAGTTCAATTAGTGGTTAGTTTTAGAGAGTCTTAATTTTAGTAAGGTGTATCTTGGTGAAACAACCGTAAGAAGAGGAAAAAAGGTCCCAACACACTGGGTGCCTTTTGGTCCAATGCTTACCGATGCTTCATGTGTGCTTTGGAGTTTACACTCACAAGTGTTATAAGATATTGATATGTGGTTATCATTTACAATCCTTCTCTAATTACGCTATGTGTGATTGTTCCTTGCAAAAATAAACAATGTGTGGATGGTGGGCCGATTACACTTTGCCTAGTTAGACTAAGTTTTTCACTATAGGGAGATGGAAAATTATATTAAAAAAGTTTTCATATGCGTATCCAGGCTCACCGAGAGGTGCAAGGGTGGCAGAGATTACTTTCCTTATTTTCGATATTTTGGTCCTGGTCCCGAATCCTAATGCAAAAAATTGAAAAAAAAAAAAACTAGCTAAAGATATGTGGATGCATGGGCCACTTACTTTTCCACTAATTATTCTATGTGTTTGGTATCTTTTACCAACAAATATTTTTTTAGGATATCATTTGTGAATTAAAGGCCACTTACTTTCCCCTACTTAAACTATGTGTGATTTTCAATGATAAAAAACTAAAATTAAAACAAACTATTTGTTAAGCTAAAATCCAACAAAAAGTGTCATAACCAGTCATGAAACACTAGAAAACAGTGATGGAAAAGGTCTTATGGGATTCCAACACCTTAAAACTGCTAAAAAATTATTAAAAGCAATGAAAAATGTGCTCACTGCCGACTGTGCGGCTTATTTTCACACAGGCGTGAGGTTCACGCGTCTGTCTGGGATGAGCGCATGCATATTTACAGTGTCTGAAAACTATACCTTCTCTAAGACAAATTTCTCATTGAGGGTGATTGAAAAGTGCTGAGAGGAAGTAGGAGTGATCTTGCAGCAAGTCTGGGCAGGAGGGAGGACCTACAATCAACAACCACTAGCTTTAAAATAAGCAAATAAGAGGAGTCATCATTCTTGTTGTAGTGTATTCGACGCATGGATGGACGAAATACATTGTGCTTAATAGGGAGGTTGCTTTCCTACAAGCAAGTAACAGGTCAATTGGTTTTTTATTGTTAGTGGAACAAAATAACATGTAGTAAACTAAGTAAAGAACATAACATGCTACATTAATGAAGAAATAAGAAACAAAATACCCATGTACAATAACAAGCTCAATTGAGTCAAACACACTAACAATTCAAATGGAGAACTCTCTCCCTTTATTAGTTGCTGATGGTATAAGAGAATAGGATACACTATAAGGAAAAGACCCTCTAGCGGGTGTTTTTGAGGAACCCCTTATAAAAATACCCCATACATCCATTTCTAGCAGAGGTTACTAGAGGAGGTTGGCAGTCGAAGGGTTTTGCAGATGTTTTCCGCTCGGTGCGCTTATCATTCAACACTGCACTGGTGCTCCTTACAAGAGAAAGCACTGGTGCGCACAAAACATTGGCACACCGAACACCGTGCGATCCATACACACCTTCCCGGTGTGTCGTATTACTATAGAGCACTAGTGCTTCACAACTCTTCCGCGTCGGTGCATCATAAAACACCATGCCAAAACCGAAACCGCCTGGTGCGGTATTAAGAAACCGTACCAGTGCATCATAAAACAATGCACCAAAACAGAAACCGACCGGTGTGTTTGTAAGAAATAGCACCAATGCACCTATAAACCATTCACATCAGAAAAGGGTTAAATAAAAAAAAATATACGGCAAAAAAACTGGATTTTTCACTTTTTTCAGTGCTCCAGGGCTCTCAATTACTGATGCGCTCTACAAGAGAAAGCACCGGTGCGTACAAAACATTGGTACACCAGACACTGTGCGCTCCGTACACACCCACCCAATGCGTCTTATTACTGTAATAGACCGGTGCTTCATAACTCTTCCGCGTCGGTGCATCATAAAACACCGCGCCAAAATAGAAACCGCACCGGTGCATTATAAAACACCGCGCCAAAATAGAAACGAACTGGTGCGTTCGTATGAAACATCACCGGTGCACCTATAAAACGCGCACACCGGAATAGGGTTAAATAAAAAAAATTACAGCCAAAAAACCGCATTTTTCACTTTTCTGCTCTCAATCACCGATGCGCTCTACAAGAGAAAGCACCGATCGTACAAAACATTGGCACACCGGACACCATGCGCTCTGTACACACACGCCCAGTGTGTCCTATTACTGTAAAGCATCGGTGCTTCACGACTATTCCGCCCCGGTGCATCATAAAACATCGCACCAAAATAGAAACAACCCGGTGTGGTGTTAAGGAACTGCCCTGGTGCATCATAAAACAACACGCCAAATCTGAAACCGCCCAGTGTAGTCTTCAGAAAGCGCACTGGTGCGCCTATAAAACCCCGCGCACCGGAACAGGGTTAAATAAAAAAAAAATTAGGGCAAAAAACCACATTTTTCACTTTTCTCAGTTCTCCATAGCTCTCAAGCACCGGTGCAATTTATCCTTCTCTGAGTTGCCCTGACATCAGTGCTCCCATTGCACCCATTGCACCCATTGCA
Organism: Pinus albicaulis; assembly: GCA_034641835.2. Taxonomy (NCBI): domain Eukaryota; kingdom Viridiplantae; phylum Streptophyta; class Pinopsida; order Pinales; family Pinaceae; genus Pinus; species Pinus albicaulis. Next base: position 281,213,936 of record CM076570.1, on the reverse strand, counting down.
TGCATTACTGCTGTGCATTGGCCACCAATCTCCAAATTGCATTTTGCAAAATGGTGGGAAAATTATATTTTTCAAATTCTACAGCCAATATGCCTCCTCGATGGCGAAATGTACAGGTATTTTTCTAGTTTTTCCATAATTAAGCTTTTCAGCGTTTTAGAATTTGAATAAACTTAAAATTAACCATTAAAAAAGGGTTTTTTTTTGGTCGCACGATGCGAACGAGCCGTTCAGCTCACACTAGTAAGCAGTGCTGCCTATAAAATTTACAAGTCGTACTGCAACCGGTGCTAACGGTATCCGCACTGTGTCTGGGGTGGTACCGAAAGGTGCCTTGTATTATTTTAAAATTTAAAAAAAAGTGCGGTGCGATCATTTAGCCAGTCGCATCGTTGACCATGGGAATAGCAATGTGGTGCCTTAACAGAAATATCCACCCCGCTGTCTGTTAGGGCACCGCATTCAGCATTCTGATAGGGTCAACAGTCTAGCTGGGTTAAATACCACACCGTTGACTATGTAATTTGTCAGGAAGTCGGTGTTTTAACATGACTATATGCCCTCACTATTTATACCTTGACCCCTTGTGACCTTCTTTCATTCTTCATTCATTTCTCGTCCTAAAGATGGATCCCCATTGTGATTCGAAACGTCGACCATTGTTTTACGACTATACGCGTCGGGGCGTATATTTTAGTCAGCGCACCGTTCTTCTGACACCATATATAATCAAAGGTGCTTGAAAAAATTTCAGGTGCACCGCATATGGTGTGTTTTGTGTAATATGGAGCACCGCCTCTGGTGCTCTACAAACAAAAGCCACACCAGAACTGGTGCATGACTATTTTTGTGGTGCACCGACTGGTCTGTTTTTTTTTCCAAAAAAAATATATATATGTATATTACTAAATACACGTCTAATTTAATAAAAAAAATTATTTAATATATCAATGATTCAGAGAGAAGAGGAGGAACAACAACAACAACAGGCAGAGCAATATGACATGCTTCACCAGCGGGAGGCATGAGAGAGGGAGAGAGATGTGTATCCTTGCCCTGTTACAATAGATACCTAGGGGCTCCTAGGGCAGGTAGGCCTCCTTAAGTTATATGAGGAGGCTAATTCCCTAAAGGCCCATAGTGTGTTTTTGAGACATCTTATCCATAGGTGGAATGCCCGCCAAGAGGCTTTCTAGGTTGGTCCTAACCAGTGGTACACACCCACTGAGGAGGATATTTATTTCATTATAGGGCTATCAAGGAGAGGGGTGGATTTTCCCTCGTTCCCAAACGTTCCAGCTGGTTGTGTAACAGGGAGTCAGTAAGTTTACTCCCAAAGATACATTGGAGCAGATGTACTGTCTCCTTCAGAGTTTCAGGTCCCTGGAGGTCAGCTACATATTGGTGCATTTGGTAGATAGGACGTGAAGTGCCTCTCACTTCTCATTTCGACCATTTGACACAACACAAATGACGGGCAACGCATTAGTTTCCCGCTTCTATATTATGTTGATTCTTCAGTATAGGAGCCACGACTTGTCAGGTGGTCTGCAATTTTTTTGCAGCAGTTTTGTATGGCCTTAGATAGATGTCGTGCTCATGCACAAGGGAGGGTCAACTTCCCTTTTTCTTCAAATATTTTTTGTTTATTTTTTGAGAGGTTTTCAGAGATGAGGCTTGCTTTTGTTCGCAGCCTCATAGGCTGATGTTGGAGGCCCGGATGCACATGTGGGGGCAGATGATGCCCAAGAGGGAGAGACTATGTTTCCATCCAGGATATCACATGATGCACTAGACTTAATAGCCAATGTTGACGAGTTACATCCCTTCAATATGGTCCCCTGTCCTTATGATAGATTGGATTGGCGAGGGTGTGCCAACATCCTATTCGGAGATGATGAGTCACCAGATGATAGAGGTAATATTATTGTTTTATTTATATTTATTTTAACATGTTCTTTAACTTGTTTTTATTAAATTGTGTAATGAAATTGTCTAATTATTATTGTGTACTTGTATATATTTTGTAGATATTGGCTCTTTTTATGGTGAGGAGATGTTGGAACCACCACATGATCTGGTCGTGGATCCTAATGATGATCAGGACATGGCAGATGTTGAGGATCATGATTAGGAGGCCGGTGGAGAGAGACATGCTCCTTCTGGTGCACCAGTACTGCCTTTTGCTAGGTGTGGTCGACCTGATACTAGATACAAGATGGAGTTGGGCGACCAACTCAGTGCATTGATTGTTGAGGCGTGCATTAGGCCCGCTCATTACAAAGACATACAGGTCAATGATAAGCTATTACAGATGTGGAGAGGCATGTTGTGTGACATGTAAAACCTGATGTGGCATGTTGTAGGAGCTACGAAAACTGTTACGTGACTGAGGAGGACTGTTGCATGTTATAGGCATGGATGAGCCATAGCACATGATGGACAGTCTGTGAGCAGCGACTCATCATCTCATGATAGTTCACCTCGTTCCGCATCTGATGAGCATGAGGCTCCACTAGAATCTCGCAGTCATCATGGAGATGAGGCTAGACCATTGGCCACGTCCAGTCAGCAGCCTACAACATCCATCAATACTAGTCATGATCATGAGAAGGCTGGACCATCGATTGTCGAGGCTGCACCATTGAATGAGTAGGCCTCCACTGGTAATGCTTATATTGATGTGTACTACCACCAGCTGATCCATCAATCCGTACTATTCATGATCATGAGTAGGCTCGACCATCGACTGTCGAGGCTGCACCATTGACTAAGCAGGCCTCCACTAGTACTGCTTATATTGATGTTGTACTACCACCAGCTGATCCATCAATCCGTACTAGTCATGATCATGAGTAGGCTCGACCATCGACCGTCGAGGCTGCGCCATTGACTGAGAAGGCCTCCACTAGTACTACTATTAATTTTGTACTACTACTAGTTGATCCATGACATTTATATTACAGTTGTATATTTTTAACATTATTCAGTTATATATATATATATATATATATATATATATATATATATATATATATATATATATATATATATGGTCCATGTATTTTATGTTCATGTTGTAGTTGTACCTAATTTACATGTTGGTGATCATCATGATGTGTATATTGTTAGGTCATATTAGATATTTTCATTTAATGTTTAGATCGCAGATAGATGTGTATGTGATAACATTAGTTATTTGACATGAGATGTATATATATTTGATGTTTACGTTGTGATGATGTTAATATATAATGTTAATTTGATGTTTGAATGTGTTTTTTAGTCGAATATGATGTTTGTACGATGGTTATCATGATTGTGATGTTTATTAATTAATTTAATATAAAATGACCATGATATTTATTAAATATTATGTCGTGATTGTAATTTAAATTTAAATTTTAATTGTATGTAAAAATGTAAAATTGTATTTGTATATGTAATTGTAATTTTAACTGTAATTGTATGTAAAGTATTTAATGTAAAATTTTAATTGTAATTGTAATATTTAATTTACTGTGAAATGATTGTAAATGTAATTTTAATTGAAATTGTATATATGACAAATTGTAAAATTGTAATTGTAATTGTAACAGTATGTAAAATTCTAAAATTGTAAATGTATTTGTAATTGTAATTCTATGTAAAATACTTGTAAAATTGTAATTGTAATTGTAAATGTAATTCTAATTCTAATTCTAATTGTATATTCTAAAATATTTGTAAAATTTTAATTGTATTAGTGTGAAATGATTGTAATTGTAAAATTTTAATTGTAAATGTAATGTTATATAAAATTAAAATTCTAATTCTAATTCTAATCGTAATTGTATGTGAAATTGTAAAATTGTAATTGTAATTAAAGTAAAACATTTGTAAAATTTTAATTGTATTAATGTGAAATGATTTTATTAAAATATTTAAATTTGTAAATTTGCAAATAATTAATAACAAATCTAGAATAATATGAATTTTTGTAACATAATAAAGTTTAGAAAATAATGAAAATAAATTCATGTACTTTAGAATTGTCATTATTTTATTATGATCTTACATACAAAAAAAGAACTTTATACAGTCTGGTGCGCTTATCATCATAACACGCACCGGTGCATCGTATTACTCAGACGCACTAGTGCTTCACAACTCTTCGCACTGGTGTGTCATAAAACACCGCACCAAAACAAAAATTTTGATCTTACAAATCGCCCCGGTGCGCCTATAAAACAGCGCACACCGGAACATGGTTATTCTGTAAAGTGCAGTATTGGAGCAGCGGAGGGTTCGAATCGCGGGCAAGAATTTTTCTGAGGATATGAGGGTTTGAAAAGATGAGAGTTCAAATTTCGGTTGAGAAGTTTATAACAGAGAAAATGAGTGATTCAAACAGAAAGATGGACAAAAATGCTTACAGGGATGCAGACGGCTACAGAGCTCGACAGAGTACAAAAGAAGAAAAGGAATACAGGTTGAGACTGGCAAAGAGCATTCGGTTGAGGCCGATGATAGGGGAGGTTCAATGACAGAGAAATGGAGAGAAGAGTTGATGGCAGAGAAAGATCAATCGAGGCAGTCGATAAAGGCAATAGGCACCATGAAGGGAAGGATTCTCATTCCCTTAAGGACAACAGAGAAAGATCAATTGACTTTGTTGATCGGGCTGGTAGGTCCCATGAAGGGAAATATTCTTCAGAATGCATTTAGAAGCAGTTGGGATTATTGTATGAGCTTCGGTTGGCTTACATAAAATTTTACCGGCAAAGCTGATGTCGCATAAAATCACATCTTCGGCTTTCAATTGAACCTGAATGGCATCTCTAACTTTTCTGAGCTGTGGTCCTCTGGATAAAACTAGTAAAATTTCTGCTTGTATTATAAATGGAAATCTAGTGACCATTTCTATGGGAAGAAAAGCATAGATACCTGCAGCTACCATATTTCCACCTGCAAATCGGTTTCCCATTGGAAAAGCTAATATAATAGCATATTTTTCATTGTCTTTCCTCTGCTCAACCCTATACTCATTTTCTATGGGAAACCATTGCCTCCACAAGTAATAACTGCATCGTCTAGTCGAAAATCGGTCTTCTTCTGCTAACAAATGTAGAATGAAGGACTCGTTGTCATTGCTCCCAGAACATTACCCTTCTGTAGATTGTATGTACTAATTGCTGGCAGGCCATGCATCTATCTGCAGATAATATTCTAAAACATATTGGTTGTAAATAGTTAAGTGCCAATTATAACAGGTTCACATGCCACAATTGCCCACTTCGGCCATCTAGTATTGCATCTTCACACGCCCCACATTGCATTCTCTCCACATAATCAGTGGGGACCTCCTGCAATAAACAAAATGAATTAGAAGAATAATTATTTCCCTCAAGAATTTATCCAATTCCAATTCTCAATTTTAATTCTAATTCTAATTCTCAAGAATAAACAAAATTCTAATTCTCAATTTCTATGGTTGGAGTTCACTAAATTTTGGTGTACACACCTAAAAGTAACTTCGGTGCCTTAACTGCAAATCGGTGCTAATCTACATATAACCGCACCGGTGCCGGTGTTAAAAAATGATGCACCAGTGCGGTGCTATTAAGTGACGCACCGGTGACGAATAAACACAAATAAAAAAAGCACAACTCTATTTTCTTTAAGTGAAAAAAAAAACAGCAAATTGAAAAATTGGCGGCAAAATATTTTCGAAAATCTAATTTCATAAAATAATTCTTTAAATACTAAACACTTTTCATTATTTCACTATTTTTGCTAAAATTTTCAGCCAGATATTTGCAGGAGACATACCTGGAGCAAGAGAGCACGAGGGCACTGTGGAGCAGCGAAATATGTTCGAACAGAAGTATTCAGACAATCAGAAACCAAACCTCTGGTGATTCAAACCCTGTATCATAGAATTTCAAACCATCTCGTGATTAAATTTGATTATTTTTTTTACTTTTTCTGCAGTTTTATCCATTTTTACCGTAAAGCCTTCATTTTTTTTTGTTTTTGCCCTTCTTCTCTGTGTTTCTGTGATTTAAGAATTAGGGCTTTTCATTTTAGATTGACATCCAACCCATGGGATGACTTGCATAGTCGGATCCCAATCCATTCGGCCATTGTGTGAATTTTTGAAAAAAATGGATTTTTTTTTTTATCGGTGCGCCCTGCGTAACCTAGCGCACCGGTGCGCTATATTATAAAGTGCACCGCTCAAGTACTATGTAATAAAAATTTTGAAAATAATTTTTTTAAATCAGTGTGCCATATCTAAAATAGGGCATCGGTGCTCCATGTTACGAGGATAGCACCGTACAGTCTATTACACTGTTTGTGTAGTGTGTTTATAATACCCCACACACTGTACGGTCTATTATACTATTTTGCGGTGCATTTTTAATACCCCCACACACTGGTGGCGGTGCGCACATCATGAAAGGCACACTGGTGTCTTGAGATTTATTTTTTACCTAAAAAGTTGACAATTTATTTATAAATATATAAATGAATGATATGGTACATGTTTCAGATTGATAAAGAAATGACTGACAAGAGATCAAGTAACAAAAATACTGATAACACATAAAGAAAAGAAAAAAAGGCAAGTTCTTTGTAAATTCTTTATAAAAAATATTATTTTTGAAATATACGCAAGTTTAACTAATATGTATTGTTTACTGTGTATCATGCGGAGCCAGAAAATGACGAAGCTCGATAAGATTATTTCTAATCTAGGACCAGAAGAGCGTAAAAGCTTGATGGAGAAATTGCAAAAGGATGAATCAGGTGAATGAAAAATACTATCGATCCAATATGAGTTTCTTTTTTTAATTATAATTAATAATATACTTAAAATTTTTAGATAACATGTGTCAAACAACCTATTAATTCACATTTTTTTAATGTTCTACAGGGACCAATAACTTAGAAAAGGAATGTTGTTCTAAGAAAAGAAAAGAAATAGAACTTGCAAATGAAAATGAATTGCTCCTTAGCTCATTTGGAGTGGTGCCGGAAGTTAACGAAAGGGGGAAAAACTTTTACAAAAGTTTGAGGGATCTAGTGGAACGAATGTATAGACGTTCTTTACACTTACAATACAAAAATCAATCCAATGATTCCAAGAACCAAATTTTATCTAAACTACAGGAAGAGTTTCTAGATTATTGGTCAATGAGACATGTCATACTTTTCATAGCAAAAACGTATAACAAAAAAAAAAAAGGAACGAAAAAGTAATATTCCTTTAAATTTTTGTCTAGAATTATTTATAAATATCACTTTTGTTATATTTACTTTTCAGATATCAATATAAAAATTAAATATTTTATTGTCATGTTACATTTTCAGGGAGATTATGAAAATCTCAAAAGATGAACGAGCTAATATCAAAAATATGCCAGTAGGAATGTCCAAAAAGGTGTACGAGGAGATGTTCAAATAAATGGACAAAATTGCATCACGGGAGGAGCCATCTCAACAACAACATGCTTCAAATCAAGAATTTTCTTGCAGAAAAGAAGAGAAAATGGAATTTATCTAAAATTAATATTAAACAGACGACAAGGAAGAAAAGGGTTGATATATAAGTTTGTGAGTAATTGTTACTTCCTTATAACAACTTAACTAGATTTAATTTTTATATATTTTAAAGCTTTTTTACAAAAATCATCATTGAATGTCTTCAAACAGGTGCTAACATACAAAGAAGAACCATCAAACGAATTGATTGAAATTGGGTTAAATATGGGTTGTGAGTATATGTTGGCATATCAGAATTTAATTGTGGAATTTGTAAGCATATATCGATCTTGTTTTACCTAGCTCCGTCTATAATTAATAGAACAAAAACATATTTTATATTAAATATATTTTTTGTTATGGGGTATAAAACTTGTAGGAAACAAAGTATGGAACTGTGCCAACAGATGCAATTTTGAAAGATGGCATGGTACATGGTTTTGAAAGAATGTGTATAGTTTATGAGTCAATTGTTGCTATGGTACGTCATTTTTATTTTTGATTTAAATTGACGTATATTATTTAATATTGAAATTTTCATTATTCTCACCAATGTATATACACTCATTTCAATTTATTTTTATGTTTGTAGATGGAAGGTGAAAAAGAAGAAAACAATCAACGCCATGAACAAAACATTCCTGAAAATAACCCGTCATGGAAGTAGCTCTAGTAGTGACAACAGTTCAAGTAAAGAATGATGATCACTATGTTTGGATATCCAAGCAAGACATTTTATTTTTTGAAATATGTCTGTGAAATCAGACATTTTATTTAATGCAATGGACATAGTGTCCCAATTGAAAGACAAAGGGATACGAATAACTGTCCCATTTTGTATGATAAAGACTGTCTTATATATATATATATATATATATATATATATATATATATATATATATCATAAAATATGTTTTAATTTATTCTATTGCATTCTCCATTGTCGTTCTCAAATGCACTAATAAAAATTTAATTCATATGAATATTGTTATAAGATATATATATGTCAACTTTTGATGAATAATGAATTTTAGAAAACCACAATAATTATGATATGATATAACATATTAATCCAAACATCACATTCAAATGCATTAATAAAAATTTAATTAATATGAATATTGTTATAAGATGTGTCGAATTTTGATGAATAATGAATTCAAAACAATCACAATAATTGCACTGTCACAGGTCAATGTTTCTAAAAAATACAAAATGAAAACCGGTGCATGTCAGTAACTGTACACCGATGTGTTTGTATTATGAAGTGCACCGGTGCGTTTCTACGACCTATGGGCATCGAACAAATACCAAAACCAATTAAAAATATCGGTGCGTTTGTGCGGTACGATGCACCGTTCTGTTTATGTGTCTATACGCTCCAGTGCCGTTGAACGATCTATGGGCACCGCACGAATACTGATACCAATTATAAATCTCTGTGCGTTTGTGTGATACTGCGCACCAGGGCATTTATGTGTCTATAAGCACTGGTGCATTTGTACGGCCTATGGGCACTACACAAATACTGATACCAATTATAAATCTCGGTGCCTTTTTGTGATACTGCGCACCAGTGCGTTTCTATAAGTCTACACACCGGTGCGTTGATACGACCTATGGGCACCGCACAAATCCCAAGACCAATTAGAACAGCCCTGTGCATTGTATTACCAACACTACGCCCAATGTGGTGATCCAGGTGGATATTGGTGGCCACCCGCCTATTCCACTTGGGCCCCCACCATTGTCTCTTTCATTTTTTCAGTTTCGGCATAACTTACTATTTTTAGTAGTTTTTCGGGTCCTGAACTTCCAGAGCCATTTTGAGGCCCTAAACGATGTTTTTTGGGCATCGCGCCTCGAGCGAATATCATTTCGTTTTGGAATGATATTTGTGGTGAAAGTTTTAGTCCTCAGATAAAGCTTTCTAATGATGTATCATGTGCGTCAAACGGAGATAGTATGCGAAAGTTACGTCCCTGGGAAGTTGAAACACCAATTTACCCAAACGGGGCCCATAGTTTTGGCGCTTCATCTCCTAGGGTTAGGTTTTTGGATGTTTAGGGTTCTCCATTGTTTCTAAATAATAAATAGGCCCTCGAGCCTCATTGTAACTTAGTTCAGAGGCCTGTAGCTGCCACATCTCTTCTCAGAGATAGCTACCAGCGCCCTAGCTAGTTTTATTTCCATTTTGTCTGTAAGCAAATTTCAGTTCTTTGATATTAATGAAATGAAGTGTTATTTCTGCTGCATCTCTGTATTTATGGTTATATTTTTATTCAGTTGTGTTCCTGCATAAATCCGAATCAGTGGTATCAGAGCGGTCTACTTTTTCTCGATCCTTCTTTGCATGTCCCCAACAAGGTTGGGGTATAAGGAGCTAGGGCTTGATCTGGTGGAACCTTTGCAAGATCAACCTCACAAACCTCGACGGACGCCCATGGGGGACGAAAAGAAATATGAGGGAGTAGGAGATCCTATCAAAATACTGCTCGAGGAAGCCCTCAAAAAACAAAGGAACGCGATGATGGATAACTTTGCTCAGATCCTTCAACGGCTGCCCACCGACGGCGCATTTGCATCCAACAGCCACTCTGGAGGTGTGACTCCTTTTAAGGTACAAGTAAATTTTTACATTCCCATATTTGAGGGTCAAATAGATGCAGATGCCGTAGATAGATGGTTGAATCTATTAGAAGGATATTTCTCTGTTCATGACTTTTCAGACCGGGAGAAGATTATTTTTTCACTCCTCAAAGCTAACCCCCCATGTTAAGGACTGGTGGGAAACCTACTGTGAGAAAAAGGACCAGACACAACCCTCTCTGTTCTCGTCCGTACCAACTTGGAATTATTTCTGAGACGCCGTCAAGGAACAGTACTATCCCGTGGGGAGCTATGAGGACAAGTACATACAATGGACCACGCTGCGACAACAAAGGGATCAAGATTTGCATGAGCTAACGAATCTGTTCCATACCCTGCGCACAAATTTGGGTATCAAATATTCAGAGAAACATTTGGTGCTAAAGTATCATAGCTATCTGCATAGATACATTTAGGAGGAAATGGAGTTCCTTGACATCTCCTTGCTTGGTACGGCATACCGGTATGCTGCCAAGATTGAGCAGAAATTCAAACAGAAGAAGCGAGACTTTGGATATGTGAATCAAAAGAAAGGGAAAGGTGCTTCCAAACCGCAGAACAAAGGACAGAGCCAAGGAATGGCGGCTAAATACAACCCGTCAAAGCCACAAGAAAAGAACAACACTGCAAAGCCAAAGAAGGACACGAGAAAGTGGTGTGAGTTCCATAAGAGCTCCACTCACAACACAAGTGAGTGTCGGGCCAAGCAGTCGCTAGTGGACGAGATCAGGGCTTCTGAGTCAGATGCATGTTCTGACTCCAAATCAGAACCTAAAAAGGGGAATGAAAAAGGGAAACAGATTATTGATGCGGAGCCCAACGCCACTGTTGCCACTACAAAGATCCAGAAGGAGGAACCGGAAGATCCAGAGGAGGAGGAACGTCTCTTCCACTCCTAGATGTGGGTAAAGGGCTCCCCGGTACAGTTCATTGTCGACAATGGGAGCCAAAAGAACCTCATTTCAGCAGACGCCGTGAAGCGGTTGGGCTTGCCGACCACAGCTCACCCACATCCATACACCATCTGGTGGCTTCACCAAGGACGAGATCTCCGCGTCAGCCGGCAGTGTCGCCTTCCCTATAGCATCAAGCCCTTCACGGATGAGGTACTATGTGACGTTGCTCCTATTGATGTTTCTAATGTATTATTAGGACAACCATACTTGTGGAAGCGTCATGCTGTGTATGAGTCTCGACCTCGTGCTGTTATTATTACTTTGGGAAATAAGTTGTACAGGATACCAGAGGTACCACCTCCTACGACTATCTCTTTGGTTACTGCAAAACAATGTAGTAAGATCATTTCCCAAACCAGGAAATTCGTTTTTCTGATGATCCGCCCCCAGGGCAAGAAGAAGACTGTGGCCACGACCTCCAGACAGGGCCCCTCTGCACGACAACAACAAATGGATAAGGCCGTGGAGGAGTACGGGGACATCTTCACCTCACCCACAGGGGTTCCTCTGCACTGCCAGGTCAAGCACCCGATTGATCTGACCCCAGGTGCGCCACTACCCAATGGACCGATCTATCAACGCTCTGTTCTGGAAAATGATGAAATCAAGAGGCAGATTCAGGAGTTGTTGTAGAAAGGTCACATCAGACCAAGTTCATCGCCCTGTGGGAGCCCGATCGTGTTGGTACAGAAGAAGGATGGGACGTGGAGACTCTGTATTGACTATCGGGCGCTGAACAAGATCACTGTCCGGAATATGTACCCAATCCCACGGATTGATGACCTTCTGGACCAACTCAAAGGTGCAAAATATTTCAGCAAGATCGACCTGAAGTCTGGGTATCACCAGGTACCAATTGAACCCTATGATGTGTGGAAGACTGCCTTCAAAGCCAAGGAAGGCCTTTTCGAATGGCTGGTCATGCCTTTCGGGTTGACGAATGCTCCCGCCACCTTCATGAGGATGATGGATCACATCTTGCGGCCATTCACCAACTCATTTGTAGTGGTGTACTTGGATGACATTCTGATCTTCAGCCAGACTTGGGAAGAGCACCTTCACCACATCCGACAAGTCCTCTAAACACTGCGGCAACACAAGTTGTGTGCCAATTTGGAGAAGTGCACGTTTGGCATGACCCAGGTTCAATACCTGGGATACATTATTGATGAAAGGGGGGTGCATGTGGATCCAGCCAATTTCCAAGTCATTGAGGATTGGCCAGCCCCAACCACTATAACAGAGCTTCACAGCTTTCTGGGTCTTGCTAATTTCTACCGTAGATTCATGTTGGGATTCTCTCATATCACTTGGCCCTTGAGTCAAGTCACCAAGGGAGGAGCAAGAGAAAAATTCTTTTGGTCGAAACCTCTACAGAAAGCGTTCACAGAATTGAAAAATCGCTTCTGTTCTGCCCCAGTTCTCACATTACCAGACTTTCATCAGCCATTTGAGATCGAGACAGATGCCTCTGACTATGCTATTGGGGAATTTCTTACTCAACAGGGACATCCAGTGGCATATCACAGTGAGACATTGTCGGAGACAGTTCGCAAGTATCCCACCTATGACAAATAAATGTATTCCATTGTGCAAGCCTGTTGATAATGGAAGCATTACATTTTGGGGAAGGAAACAATCATCCACACAGACCACCAGCCCCTGCAGTTCATACAGACACAAGGGAAGTTGCAGAATGATCGCCATCATAAGTGGTCCACATATCTGCAACAGTTTCATTTGAACAAGTACAAGAAGAGTAGCACCAATAATGTTGCAGACTACCTCAGCCGACCACCGATTGTGGTGCTCACCACCATGCTCAACTCTTGTGGGAACGAGACTTCTGATTGGATGCTTCTCTATGAGACCGACCCAGAATTTAGCCACACTTACAAGGCACTCTTGGGGGGTACACAAGTTCCAAATTTCACCTCCAAGATGCACTTTTATGTCACCTGGGACACCTTTGTGTTCCTTTAAGTGAGTGTGCCAAGATGATATGGGAAGCACACTACAGTCGAGTCGCTGGGAATTTCGGGGTAGAGAAAACAGTGGCAATACTAAAGAAGTATTTCTATTGGCCGAACCTTCGAAAGGATGTCAAGAAGCACATCAGATCCTGAACTTCTTGTGCCATTGCCAAACCGACCATCAAGGGGCAAGGCCTATATACTCCACTACCTACCCCTAGTTGACGTTGGGAATCCATCTCCATGGATTACATGTCAGGCCTGCCTTCTACTAAGAATGGAAATGACTGTGTTTTCGTGGTCGTTGACAGATTCTCGAAGATGGCCATTATGGCGGCCTGTAAGAAGAATATCACAGCATAAGACACTGCTAAACTTTCTTTGAACGAGTGTGGGTGCACTTTGGGATCCCACATTCTATCATATCAGATCGAGATAGTAGGTTCCTCAGCACATTTTGGTCCAGCCTCTGGTCAATGTTGGACAAAAATCTCACCAAGTCCACAGCTTTCCATCCCGAAACAGATGGCCAAACAGAGGTCATCAACAGAATGATTGTACACATTCTGCACATGTACAATTCAAAGAATCCACGCACATGGGAAGAGAGCCTCCCCTATGTACAACATAGTTATAACCGGGCTCTCCACAGTTCAATTGGCCATAGCCCCTTTCAGGTGGGCTTGGGATTCCAGCCACTATGTCCCATTGACATAGCCATGCCATTAATAAGCTGACGCCTCAGACGATTCAACTCTAAAATATAGTGTGAGTTGACAAAAAGTGCAGTGTGCGGCGCATTCAACACATCCGTCAATAGGTTCATGATATATTGGACAGAGCCAATGCAAAGTACAAGCAGCGCCATGATCAACACCGGGTGCCACACAACTTCCAGGTGGGCGACAAAGTATGGCTACATTTGCATAAGGAGCACCTCACTGGACCCCACCGCAAGCTTCGCCCGCTCCGATACGGGCCATACACCGTCACCAAGGATGTAGGGAACAATGCCTTCGAGCTTAGTATTTCACCATTCCTTGGTCTGCACCCAGTCTTCAATGTGGATCACCTTCGTCCTTACTTCCCACCTCTACTGGACACCTCGGACATTGCATAACAACTCACACTAACAGAGTTAAACCCAGACTGCATGGAAAAGGCCACCACAGATTGTATCATGGACATGCAACTAAAGAACACTCACCAACAGAAGATCCAACTGTATCGGGTTGTCAAAGCTGGCCAACTCCTACACCAAGGAAAGTGGTTCACCAGGGACCAAGTTTAGCAGAAATTTCCTCATCTCATGGAGGAACTTGACGCAATGGGGACCATTGCTTCCTGAGGGGGGAGGAATGATCCAGGTGGATATTGGTGGCCACCCTCCTATTCCACTTGGTCCCCCACCATTATCTCTTTCAGTTTTTCAGTTTCAGCATAACTTACTATTTTTAGCAGTTTTTCGGGTCCTAAACTTCCAGAGCCGTTTTGAGGCCCTAAACGACATTTTTTTGGCATTGCACCTCCAGCGAATATCACTCCATTCCAAAATTATATTTTTTGGAGAAAGTTGTAGTCCTTGGATAGAGCTTTCTAATGATGTATCATGTGCATCAAACGGAGATAGTATGCCAAAGTTACGTCCCTGGGAAGTTGAAACACCAATTTACCCAAACGGGGCCCATAGTTTTGGCGCTTCATCTCCTAGGGTTAGGTTTTTGGATGTTTAGGGTTCTCCATTTTTTCTCAATAATAAATAGGCCCTCGAGTCTCATTTTAACTCAGTTCAGAGGCCTGTAGCCGCCACATCTCTTCTCAGAGATAGCTACCAGTGCCCTAGCTATTTTTATTTCCATTATGTCTGTAAGCAAATTTCAGTTCTTTGATATTAATGAAATGAAGTGTTATTTCCGCTGCATCTCTGTATTTATGGTTATATTTTTATTCTGTTGCGTTCCTGCATAAATCTGGATCATGCGGTTTTATACCTTAACAACCCAGTGCATTCTCCTTCAACCGCCCCGGGGCGTCTTCTACATGTACGCACTGGTGCGTTAAAGCCAGAGTAGTGCACCGATGAAAAAAACATCCGTAATAACCTCCGACCGCCCATTTATTTTTAGTTGTGTTGAATTTCTATTAAAAGTTATGTCAAAACCTTCGTAACCATAAACGGATGTTGTAGCAAATGTTTTTTTGACAATTTTTCCCAATTTATAACACTAAAAACCTCCTTTATAACTTCTTCTAGAGGGTATTTTCCTTGTAGTGATACTAAATCACTTGCAATGAATCCTTAGATTTATGGAGCTCTAATATTTAAGGCAAGGGGGTGTCTTCCCTTTAAGCTTCATACAAGCCTTTTTCTCTACTCAAAGGATGGTAGAATAACAGACACTTGGTGAACTTATTCTCCTGGATTGAGGTGTTGGGTTGCCAACAGCTGAATCCTTCCACTCCTTGCTTCTTGGACAACACAATGATGGTTTTCTCTCAAGAAATTTGGCTAGCATAACAATGTGTTCTCATGTTCCTCTTCCCATGGCAGTCTTTTATAGACAAATTTCAAATTTCCCCTCCCTCTCTTGATACAAGAGGGATGTTGACAGAAGAGTGGGAGGTCGATTCCTTTGTGTGCTGCACTAAGGCCTCAAGGTGCCTCCAAGGTGGTTGTACTTGGCTGGCTTGAGTGGGAATATTATTCTTCAAGTGGTCCAAGTGGTCTCAGATGGTAACTTTCTGCAAACTCATGACCAAGTGGCTCTCTGAGGGATAGTTGCAATGATATTCGTTGCTATCGAAGAAAAGTCCACGCAGATCGCTTGGGGTCAGTGATTTTTGTGCACTATTTGATAAATTTTCCTGCTTGACCTTAGGAAAAGTTAAAATTTTAAGATCCTGTAATGTCTTCCTTCCCTGTAAATCCTTATCTGTACCTTCTTCTTGACATTTTCTAATTTCTTTTACTTGTATAATTTTCTAGTGTTAACATTGGGTTATGACTTTGAAATCATCTACAAAAAATGGAAGAAAAATGTTTTTGCAGATTCACTCAAAAGAAGGAATGAGTATGTGGAATCATTTTTATATGCCATTTCTATTATCCAACCTATCTAGATAACAGAAGCAAGGGAGGAATGGAAGAATGAAGAAGAGGTGTGGACACTCATTCAAAAGTTGCAGCAAGATCCTAGTACATTTGATACCTTTATCTGTGAAAATGACTCATTATGGTACAAATATTGTTTATATATATGTAACATTTCCCAAATCAAACAAAACATTATTTTGTAATTGCACATGTCTCCTTTAGGAGGGCACTCAAAATTATTAAAAAATTACCATAGGGTTAAGAAGGAATTTTTTTTGAATGGTCTTAAATCTGATATTCAAAAGTTTGTGGCATAATGTTTTGTTTTCCAAAATAATAAAGTTGATAAAATTAATACCCTAGGTCTGTTATAACCTTTATCCATTCCAAGTCAAAGTTGGGAGGATATCTCAATTGATTCTATCATTGGTTTACCTAAGTATGAAGGAAAGAGTGTCATAATAGTGTTAGTTGATAGACTTAACAAGTATGAACACTTTTGTGCATTATCTCATCCTTTTAAATTCAGTACAATTGCTACTGCATTTATGGAAACAATTCAAAAACTACATGGAAACCTAAAGATTATTGTAAGTGACAAACATCCCATTTTCACTGGAATTTTTTTATGGAAATATTTTCTTGTCTTAGTACTTAATTAGCTCATAGTTCATATTATCATCCTCAATCTGATGGGAAAACTAAGATAGAGAACAAATTTTTGGAAGGATATCTCCGTTTCTTTGTATATGATAAACAAACACAATAGTTCAAGTGGTTACCTCTAGTTTAATGGTGGTATAACACTTTCTTCCATACTGCAGCAAAAATGACCCCATTTATGACACTTTATGGATATCATCCACCGTCCATCACATCATATTTAAGAGAAAATTTGAAGGTTCAAGCAATGGAAGATCACATCGAGCATCAACAAAAAGTTATCCAACTCTTAAAATGTAACCTTACTCTTGCGCGAAATCGAATGAAACAACAGGAAGATCAACATCGCAGAGAAAGAAGTCTTGACGTAGGCGACTGGGAATTTTTATGGCTATAACCATACAGAAAAATTCCCTTGAAGAAATCTAAGGAGGATAATAAGTTATCACCCAAGTACTATGTTCCTTATAATGTGTTGCAAAATATTAGTATTATGGCATACAAATTGGAGCTACGTGGGTCTTCTCGAGTACACCTGGTTTTCCATGTTTCATGCATAAAAAAGGCTATCGGTGACAAGCACCTAGTTCAAAAAATATATCCAAAACTTAATGAGGAAGGAAAAATCATATTAAATTTTGAATAATTCATGGAAACAAGAACCCTATAGCTACATAATACATTAATTTGAAAGTATCTCATTAAGTGGAAGAACTTATCCCTTGAATATTCCACATGGGAGGATGAGAGTTTTAAAGAGGCGTCCAAAAATACTTGAGGGTTGAGGAAAACACTTTTTTGAAAGAGAGGGGCATGTTAGGTACCTAAAGTACTATTATATCCCCATTTTTGTTATTGTTGTGTCCCATATAAGGCCACTATTGTTATTTTTGTGCCCTTACATTTTATTGTTATGTAAATTATGATTTTATTGTGACCCCTTAGACTCCTATATATTCCAAGGAGGTTTTATCATTTGAATCATCCATGAATTTTTCATTGATGTGATGTAAAGGAGGTTTCCCCCTTGAAGAGGATAATTTTCAAGTCGTTCATCTATATTTTCTTATGTTTTGAGATCTGGTTGCATAACAAATGTATAATTCCAATTATATTATGAGACACTTTCTAAAAATTGGCATAGAATATTGGTCTAATGCTCAAACCCATCCTTCAAGTGTTCGTGAATTTTTATCTAAGATATTATGTGCACAAGAAAATGACCAATTTTTTTATAAGAAAGAATGTGTTGGTCGAAGAAAATGCAAAGAATGTTATCATTTGGCAGTCTTTGATGCTAAGTATCCCATTGATATG
Source organism: Pinus albicaulis (assembly GCA_034641835.2). NCBI lineage: Eukaryota > Viridiplantae > Streptophyta > Pinopsida > Pinales > Pinaceae > Pinus > Pinus albicaulis. Next base: position 281,195,757 of record CM076570.1, on the reverse strand, counting down.
AGTGATTCAAAATTTTCAAATCTAACTATGAAGTGGGAAAGATATGAACATGTTGCATACAATGTCGTTACAAATTCAAAAACAACATCAAGAAAGATTAATTTACTTGAAAATGGCATTTACGTGACAGATTTTATGGAGAAGTTCAAGAACCCAATATATAAATATATTAAGCACTCTCATATAGAAAAATGGTACGAATTTAAATTCAACAAATCATGTGATGTGTTCCAAAAGGGAACAATATTATCATTCTTTGATTTTGCTGAGAATTACATGTTCGCTCCAAAATGGGAAATAAAAAGTGAATATTATCAATTAGACCAGGTCTCTATACTCATGCATATTTTTTATAGGCATGCATATCTTGGTATCGATGATTCTGATAGTAATGAAAATAACCTTGAAGTGATTATAGAGTATCATTTCTACATCAGTAATGATCATACACATGATACATGTTTTTTTCAACATTGTTTTGATATTATTTATAAGGATTTATTAAGATGAAATATCAATTTTAAATAACTTTGGGTATGGCGGTTTTGTTGTCAATTTAAATAATCGTGATCATTCTTATGGTTGTATCACCTTCATAAGAGAACTATAATTCATCATACATGGAATTTATTTGAGAGGGGGCTTGGAAAAGGAGATCACGATGGTGTTGGGGATTGCGTAAAATGTGCACTTATGATGCATCAATTGAATCAAGAGGCTTCCTAACTTATAGATTCAAATTATGTTTTTAATGTGTGCAAACAAAATTGAAGCCATGTATTGAATCAAGGGATGGATCATGTGCATAGGTAAGTGTATATGTGTGTGTGTGTGTGTGTGTGTGTGTGTGTGTATGTGTGTGTGCACGTGTATCTACATGTGTATGGGTTTGTTTTTCTATCAAAAAAATATTTTAATAAATCATCAAATTTGATTTACATGAGGTTTTTTGTCAAGCAGGTACTTTTGGAATATTTCGATGGGTGATGTTGATAGATCGATGCCATATAATTGTCAACAAGTGCATGGAACAAGAGGTTTGAACTTGATTAGAAGTGAGAATGTGAAAAATATATTCTTCTCAATTCAGAAACAAAAATATTATTTCTTTTGTCGTGCATGTATTGATGATATAAATTCCACCAATGGGTGTGTAAAACACAATAACAAATATGTCCTGAAGATGGATCCCTATTGGGATTCGAAACTTCGACCAAGTTTTGTTCATACTGTGGATAATCCAAATAGTGTTTCTTCAATTAAAAACCACAGAAGTCTGAAAAACATCAATAACAAATATTTCAAACCATGGATACATGAAGACATGATACCATTTTTCCCACATCCAAGTTTGATTGAGGAGGATATGGAAAATGAATTAATTGTGAATGAAAATTATTGTGATTGTATTTATGATATAGTTATATAAGGTCATGTATTTTTTTTCATTGCACTAGGAGATAATCTATAGAAATCACACTATTATTTATTGTGATGCACTAAGTCGAAAAGTTATTCTGCCAAATTTATTGTGATTACTCTACAATATCGAGCATAGTAGAGAAACCATTTTGATTCACAACTTATACACAAAGGAAGACTTGAAATTTCACACTAGACTCTGATAATCTTGTATTGCATAGAAAACAAATATTTACGGTCTAAAATTTGTTTCAAAATGGTTTGCCCCGGATGAGAATAAACATCCATCCAAAAGTAGGCCACCCTAGAATAAATATGTTTCTTCCTCAAGCATATGTCCTATCTTATTATGTCTCTAGTTTTATTGGCAAAGTAGGGCACTCATATGGCATCATCAATAGTAGTAATTCATTTATTTCCACACTACAGACATATGTCAGAGTAGCTCAATCATGCACACGACAACTTGGAGAATAATGATCTCCATTGTTTCCACATTCAGTTGAATTTTTAACTACCTTAAGGATAATACATTAACCATACTAAGGTGGTCTAAATTCCTATTGCATGCTAGTGAACCTCTATTTTTGCCCAACCACCACAACTAGATTCAATTAAATCCAAGACGAACATACAAGAAAATTTCGGTTAATGAAACTTATATTATAAAACCTAAAGAATGTGATAAACTTATGGTTAATAAAATGTTGAATGCGGAAATTGGTGAATGTTATGTGGGATTTTATGAAAATATACAAATGCAAGAAAAGGTAGAAAAGTTATCATCATTGATAATGGGATTTGGTTAGTTAAAAAATAATTTCTCAAAGTATATAAATAAAAATATTGACACTCCACCCTGTCATTATATTTTTCAAAATATATTTTCATGAATAGGATTTCTTAACCTAAAGTTATAAAACCATTCCATCCCTTCCCAGACAACTATCAGTTATCCAAAATCCCATGCAAATTAATTGCAAGGTAATGACAATTTTGTTTTCAACACTTGCACAAATTTCAATTCCTCCATTACACTAGACAGAGGAATTATCCTCATTCCAGGCTATATATGAGCATAAATGTAAATAACTACATCTAATAGAAACCCCATAATTTTTTTCACAAATTCCACATTTCACTTCATTTTTTGTTGTTGTTGTTAATTTCAAAACCCATGGCAATGATTCCAATATTTTCCTTTTTTCAAACTGTGAATTTCAAAAACAATATATTGTTTCTTTCCTTACTCCCAAAATCCCACACAAAGTAATTGATCCTATAGATTCTATAGATTAATATAACTATGTAATTTTGTGTAATTTTCAAAATTGAAAACTCCATTTAGATACATATTATATTATTGAAGTTTTACATTATAGATATTAGTATATTTTTTTGGGGGGGGGTTACATTTACAATTAACATTATCAGTACCATTTGGTTTTAGAGAGAAAAAAAAATGAAAATAAACAGAAAAGTTTCAAGATTGTAGATCTTGGGAAATGTTTAATCATAAATCTCAGTATGGAGTGGTAGCACTAAGACTTCTTATTTTTTTTCCTAATATTTCTAAAGTTTTTTGAAAGTATCCACAAGGTTTAAATACTTGTAGAAAACAAACACTAGAAAAAATAATAACTTAATTCTACTATAGTCTTAATTTATTCAAGTTTGGCTACACTATACTTGGCATATATAGAAGTCAGGGTATCTGTGTCATTTGATGTCTCTACAGTGTTGGAGTACCCACATGCCTTCCTGAAAGTAGGAAATACTCCAATGAGAAATTGGAATGATTAGGTACTCACTATTGCATCTTCAGCAGGCACTCCAACAAACTATGGGTAGTGAGGGAGGATTCACATAGGAACACACAGTGATTTAACCTCACCCAACATGAAAAATGTGGGTGATTCTTAGCACTCCTCCATGAACCATTTTGGAAAGAATAGCGGGCATACCCATCTCCTAGCCCACATATTATTCAAACTCAGATGATTTTGATAAAGACTTGTATGAGAAAAAATAAGCATAACAGATGGAAATCCATGTAGACACGTGGCCCATTAATCTATCTTAGGAGGAGCCTCAACAAGAAAAATTATATGCAAGGGTCACAAAAAAAGAAGTTCCTGTGGAGACATCCCCACCACCACAACTTATATAGAAGGCAATAACCTCAAGCTTGGTAGGGAAGAATCATGTTAGTGAACAAGAAATTATGAAAACACAAGCAAGGGACCTAGTTATGCTTCAACATAAATGTCTACAGGTATGTCAATTTTTGTTAGTCATCTATGATGATAGTTTGGTTTTATGCCTTAGTTTCAGAACTAATATCTGTAGTGATGTCTTCTCTATTGGACATGATTGTTGGTAGCTTACTTGAACTATGTATAAAGGAAGAAAGTTGGTTTTCTTGGAGTCTTTTGACTTGCTCTTCCATCCATAAAGTTTTGATATATGATTATAAACAAATAAAATTCTATGAGTGTGGTAATCAGATACAAATGTAATTTTATTTTTAAGTAATAGATATACAATTTTTTATTCGGAAAAAAGGGGACCTAGTTAAGTCCCTTAGAGAAAAATTTTGTTATAAAAGCATCTCAGGGGAAATGGATTTACATATAGAGGCTACCTGCTCAACTTCAGCGAAAAAACCCTAAAAAATCAACATGAAAATGCCTCAATTGGAACCTAACAAAATTTACAACCCACTGAACTAATTGCAAGTATCTAGCTCAGGTTTTGAGTTTGGGTTCCAGTTAGAGCAGAAGATATCCATGATGGAGTCATCATAGAATGCATGTGATCAATTAGAACATTTTTTCCTATCTCAAATAGAAATAATTATGGAGGATCTCCATGAGGGAATGTTAAAAGAAAAAATTATTCACCATTGAATTTTAAAAACAAAAATGGTTTATGTCTCAATGTTATAAACAAAAAAAAATTATAGTTAGGCATTCAAACTGAAAAACATAGTGGGTTTGAAAACTTACCTGGAACTTAGCACATCAATTTCACTCTACAACGATGAAAAATCCTATCATGGGGAAGCCACTATTTTTTATTTCACCGGTTGGTGTAGAAGCAACTACTTTTGTTTTCACAGGCCACGACAGAAATGCCTATACCCACAGCTCTATTTTTTCTATTTATACCATTTAAAAAGAGATTTAACTAGAATCTCAAACTCTCGTCTGAGATTTTAAATAGAATATAAACTATTACCCATGATATTTTAACTGGAATCTAAACTCTTGATAAATATTTTATGCTTGAGAAATTATTTTTTGACCAAAATTTTGGCAGAGAATATTAATTAGAATCTAAAACTCTCGGATGATATTTTGAAATGGAGTCTAAAATATTAATCGAGAGTTGTGGTTAGAATCTATACTTTCGGTTGATAGTTTTTTTTTGGGAAAAAAATTTCCCAAACCTCTTGTCCAATTTTTTTTTAACTCTCGTCTGAGAGGTTGCAACCCCAACATTAACCCGATTAAACTCTTAGCCAAAACATTTTAAAAATCTTAGCCAATAAATTTTTTAACTCGCAACCAAGAAAATGTATTTTTTATCTTTTTCGGTCGAAAGTTCAATAAACATAGGGAATATTATCCCTACATACCATAATTTGTTTCCCATTTTACATTTTCACATGTAACTATTGGCACACATGGGTGACCTGGGGTTCATATGTAAGCCAACAAAGTGCCCTTTTATATATCGAAATTTTCAACACTTCTCGACGAGTAAGGTCTTAGTTGAGGTATACTAATGGTTTTGCAAGAATATTTGGAGGTGATGAAATGGAACAAGGGAAATAGATACGAGTTTGGTTTAGAATAGACCACCCAAAATTAGTGCACCTGCCATATTGCACAAATATATTTATTAAAAAAAATCACATTCATACACCTTTAAAACATACATTGAAACATTCCCAATAATTACGGCTGAGAAACATACATTTTTTAACACAAAAATTGAGAATTCCACAATAATTAATTACGTGAAAAAAAATTTAACTTTGTGTAGGAATTTACAAGGTAAGTTCCATATATCAAGAACCAAAGGTCACCGCTCACAAACAGATCACAAATCAGTACACTAGTATAATCACATGGTTAAAACTCTCAAAGAGGGAAACAGTCCACGCCCTGAGCCAACACAGCCATTTCAAGGAATTTATTAATACAAAAAGAAAAGTTACATATGTTTCTCTCATAAACGGTTACCGGACAAATGACCCTCCGTGCTCTTTAAATAGAGATCATGGACCAATCGGGTGTTAAGCCACGGATCAAGTGTCGTTAATACCGAGGTGAGAGATAACCATCGGATCACTACAAATCGTGACTGTCAAATTATAAGTTACAAATGTACATGGTAAAGAACACACTTTACCTAACTCTACACTAAACTAAGTTATTCTTAACTATTTCCTATGTGTCGGAATATCCTAACATCCCCCCTTAAAAACAACTTGGGATAGGATTGAAGGATTTACAAAGGTGACACAAAAGGAACCTATTTCCTATGTGTCGAAATATCCTAACATCCCCCCTTAAGAACAAATTGGGATAAGATTGAAGGATTTAAAAAAGTGACACAATAGGAGAAGGAAGGAGGCATTAGAGCCTATCCCCCCTTAATGACAACTTTCCTGAACTCCAAGCATGGATCGAAGTTTGGTAAACTTCGCTTCTATGAGAGCCTTCGTAAAGATATTGGCTTCTTGATCATTGGTCGGACAATACTGCACTTCAAGAACACGATCATGAATGAGCTTTCCGATGAAGTGTATGTGGAGTTCAATGTGTTTCATAATCTGATGCTGAATTGGATATTTACATAGCTAAATGGAACTCTGATTATCACACCAAAGTGTAGTTGGATGCTGCTGATGAAGACCAAATTCAAACAGGATCTAATGAAGCCACATGGCTTCCTTGCTGGCTTCAACTGCACCACGATACTCTGCTTCTGCTGAATAAAGGGAGATGGAACTTTTTTTCTTACAAGACAAAGTAATAGGTCCTGAACCAAGAGCGAATACATATCCTGCAGTGGACTTCCTATCATCAGGGTCACTAGCCCAATCAGAATCAGTGAAACTAATCAACAAGGGAGATGCTCCTGCACTGTAATGAATCCCAAAATGAACTATACCTTGAATATATCGAAGTATTATTTTAGCTGCTTTCTAGTGACTTTCATGAGGTTGGTGCATAAACCGAGCGACAAGACCAACGGCAAAGGAAAGGTCAAGAAGAGTATGGGTTAGATATAAAATTTTACCAACAAGTTGATGGTATAAGGTAGCATCAACTTCAGGGGTAGTACAGTTGACTGAAAGCTTGACTCCATATTGAAAGGGAGAAGGGGCAGGCTTACAATCTTCCATGTGAAAGTGGTGTAGAATATCACAAGCATACTTGGACTGAGAGAGGGTAATGCCTTCCTTGGATTACAAGACTTGAAGACCAAGGAAATAATGCAAGTCTCCTAAGTCTGTCATTTCAAACTTCTTTTTGAGGCTAGAATTCACATGGTTTATATGATTTGGATCACTACCAGTAAGGATAATAACATCAACATAAATAACAAGGATGGTGAAGGAATTACCCACCTTCTTGGTGTAGATAGTGTTGTCAGAATGACACCTAGAAAAGCCATTATCTAAGAGAAATCTATCCATTTTGGCATACCAAGCCTGAGGAGCATGTTTGAGACCATAGAGAGACTTCCTAAGGTGAAAAATAAGGCTGGAGTCTTTTTGGATAAAGCCAGGGGGTTGTTCCATGTAGATTTCTTCATGCAAATCTCCATGTAAGAAGGTGGATTTAACATCCGTCTGATGGACTTCCCATTTAATGAAGGCAACAAGGGAAAGAACAAGGCAGATAGAATTCATTTTGGCAACAGGGGAGAAGGTTTCATTATAGTCAATGCCTTAAACTTATGAAAAACCTTTAGCAACAAGACGAGCTTTATGTCTATCCACTTTTCCATCTGGTCAAAACTTTGTTTTGTAAAACCATCTACATCTGACAATTTTTCTTCCTTTTGGAAGAGGAACAAGATCACAAGTATTGTTTGCCAATAAGGAATAATACTATTCATTCATAGCTTCATCCCAATTTGGATGACCAAAAGCTTCTTCAAAGGTTTCTGGATCAAGTTTTTATGGAACTTGAGCCAATAAGGAAGAGGCTCTTTCAAACTGAGAACGTGTACATCGTCGATCGGCAGGTTCACCTGCAAGAGAAACTGCTGCATCCCGAGTAGAGCAGACCCATCTTGGAAGCGGTGGAGTATAAGGAACAATTTCACGAGCTGGAGGAGGATTTTCATCCTCGTTGTAATCATTTGAACTAGAAGGAATGCTATTAAAAATATAAGAGAGAGAGAGAGAGAGGTGTCACATATGCCAAATCAGGCTTGCAGGCCAAATGTGGCACACCCGCCGAACTAGGCTCGCAGGCCGATATATTTTCATCAAATTTTACATCTCTCCTAATGATTATATTTTTGGATTTTGGTTGAAGAAGTCTATATCCTTTGACATCTTCATAATATCCAACAAAAATACATTTTTCACTCTTAGGTTCTAAGGCTTTATGTTTCGCATCTGGAATATGGGCCCAGGCATCACTTCCAAAAACACGAAAGTGACTTACATCTAGTTTGATTGAGCTCCAAGATTCTTCTGGAGTTATATTCTTTAAAACCTTAGTAGGAGTGCAATTTAATATGTAATTTGCACATTTAATGGCTTCTGCCCAAAAATTGAGACCAAGTCCTTTAGATTGAAGCATACAATTAGCCATTTCTTTTAAGGTGCGATTCTTCCTTTTTGCTACACCATTTTTTTGTGGAGTATATGGAACAATATGTTGCAATTTAATGCCATGCTCAGTGCAGAAGTTGATAAATTTGTTGTTAACATATTCTCCGCCATTGTCTGATCGTAACTTAAGAATTGGATGTCCAGATTGTTTCTCAACAAAGGCCTTAAAGGCCAAGAACATGTTAAAATATTCACTCTTGAGTTTTAAGAAATATACCCAAGTGCATCTAGAAAAATCATCAATGAAAGTTAAGAAGTACTTGCAACCAGAGAAAGAAACAACATGAAGTGGACCACATAAATCACTGTGCACAAGCTGCAAAGGGGCTGAAGTGTGCCAAGAGGCACGTTTGTCAAAACTATCCCGATGATGTTTTCTGAGTACACATCCGGAGCAAACACCATCCCAGCAAGATACCATAGGAAGGCCCGTCACCATATTTTCCTTACATAGATTTTTAAGAGAGCAATAGTTTAAGTGACCAAATCACTCATGCCAAAGTTTTTTCACATCATCATTATGAGAAACAAAAACATAGGGAAGAGATGATGACCCAAAGTTGTCAAACTTATACAACCTTGTGGAATCATCAACAATGCCAGTAGCTAAAATATGTTTAGGATATTTGAGGTCCTTGGTTAAAACATCATGAGGTGAGAATTATACTATTTTCCCTTCACCTGAGTGAGTTATCTGATAAACAGATAGAAGGTTGCATGACAAGGTAGGAACACATAATACATCATTAAACTGACCATTATCTAGATGAATGGTTCCAGATCCTACAACACTAAGAGATCCATCATCACCAACATAAATATGTTTGGTGTTACAATCATTTAAAGAAGAAAACATGGATTTATTTTTAGCCATGTGGTAAGAAGCTCCAGAATCAATGAGCCACTCATGAGAAGGAGAAGAAGAAGATACATTTAATGCATAACCAGATCTTGATGATTGAAAACCACAAGCAGAAAGTGCCATGCCTGAAGTTGAATGTGAATAGTGCTCCAAATTGATGTTGTGCTTCTTCATTGCTGCTTCTAAGGCTTCCATCTTCTTAAAACATTTGGACTCTATATGGCCATCCCGATTGCAAAATTTGCAATGTCTCTCTGTCTTCTTCCCTTTGTTTTGATTTTCCTTATTATTTTGGTGATTTTATTTTTCATTTTGCGGATGAAATTTCTTAGGGCCCTTTTTTGGTTTAGGACCATATTTTTTAGGATACTTCTTCTTGGGATTCTTTTGATATGGTTGTTGTTGGGCTGCTAAGGCTTTCTTATAAGCGTTTCCAGTAGTGATAAGACCAAGGTGTAAAATTTTTTCTTGTTCTCTTATCAAAGAATAAAAAAAGGCATCAAAAGAGGTATTCTTGTAGGTGGTTCCTGAAGAAATGATGGCTTCTCTGGTGGAATGGAAGGAAAAAACAAATACATAGTATGCAGGACCAAGCTTAGCAAGAATGCAATATATGAGGCTACCATCGTCCTTTTTGATCTTACAACCTTCTAAAAGAATTCGGAGGGTCTTAAATTTGGACAAAAAATCTTCCTCCAGGGTGGAGGGGAGAAATTTACTGGGTCCAAAGTGTTGAATGTTTTTCTAAGTCAGGCCCCAGATTTGATTTTGAATGCCAAAAACATTTTTTAGCTTTTCCAGGGCCTCATCAGGGGTATCAATGTCAAGGATATGAAATCAAAGATCTTGAGCAATGGACATTCCTATCAACCCTTGTGCTTGATCTTGTTTATTTTCCCATTTAGCTGCTTTATCATCATTGGAAGGTTTAGTTTCTTGTCCTGTGGCTATTCTATAAAGCCCTTTACTTCTAAGTATATCTACCATGTGAGGTAGCCATTGGAAATAATTGGTGCTGTTAAGAATAACCGAGCATGCACTTTCCATTTAAAAAAAAAAAAAATGAAGCTGAGAAAAGCTGAAACTAACTGCTCCAATGGAAATATCTCGAAAAATTAGGCCGTTTGAAAAAAAAACGGCTCGAAAAATGGCTTCCAGATAAATAAGTTATGCCTTTTGAAAAAAAATAAGTTGTAGATGTCGAATAGTTACGGGAAAGGGATGAAGTGCGGCTTTTAAAATAAAAAAAAATCTGCCCCTTTGAACAAAAACCTTTTACAAAAGAAGCTCTAGAAGGAGACTTGAACCCAAGATCCCTATTCTCATAAACTAACCCCTCACCAAGTGAGATAGTAAAAGGATCATGTTATTTTATAAAGGAGGAAGGGGGGAGTATTATTATTATTATTGTTATTGTTGTTATTATTATTATTACTCTTCGGTGTGTCTGCCTTTTCCTACACAAAAAAACACAAAAAAAGATTAAAAAAAAAATGAAATGCAAAGCCTTAAGGTAGAATGTTAGATTCTCGGTTAGCCTTATCGGCAACTATCACTTTTTTCACTATTTCTGATTTCCCGAGATCGCACAAAGACGTGGGGAAATAGCATACATAGAAAAAAAATCCATTTTTCCTGTTTCTGATTTGCCAAGATTGTACGGAGCACACAAAAAATAGCATACATAGAGAAGAGGGTATAGATCTGGTATACAGAAGAAAAAAAACCGAAATAAGCAGAACTATTAACAAATATAACTTCAAAATAGATGCTTTATACCTCCAGATCTAAATTGACATAACTTGGGCAGCCGAAAACCTTTTCGCATGAAACGAAAGGAATTCCTCACTGTAACAGATGATCCGAACACAACCGAGCAGTTATCCAAGCCCAAAAATGTTCAGAAATAGTATATCTACAAAACGACATTCACATGCAGTCAAACCGGCTTCGGATTTTGATCAACAATAGACGCGGCCCTCAAAATAGCTCTGATACCATGTAGGAATTTACAGGGTAAGTTTCGTAGATCAAGAACCAAAGTTCACTGCTCACAAACAATTCACAAATCAGTACACCAGTATAATCACATGGTTAAAACCCTCAAAGAGGGAAACAGTCCACGCCCTGAGCCAACGCGACCACTTCAGGGAATTTATTAATATAAAATAAAAGTTACATATGTTTCTCTCATAAACGGTTACTGGAAAAATGACCCTCCATGCTCTTTAAATAGAGATCATGGACCAATCAGGTGTTAAGCCACAAATCAAGTGCCGTTAATACCAAGGTGAGAGATAACCATCAGATCACTACAAATCATGACCGTTGGATTATAAGTTACAAATGTACATGGTAAAGAAACACACTTTACCTAGCTCTACACTAGACTAAGTTATTATTAACTATTTCCTATGTGTCAGAATATCCTAACACTTTGACACAAAAGAAAGGAAACATAGTTCATAAAAATTGTCATTAACTACAACATATTAATTCATAACAATCACTAGGACTTTCTTCCAAAACTTTGTCAAACATTCATTCACTCATTGATGCCACAATACAATATAACAGAGCCTTGAGAAACTAGCCTAAAACCTCCATAGATTTTGTATTAACAAAAAATGTCACAAACACAGTTACGCATGAGTCTCATACACACAAAACAGGGAGAGCTCAAATCATCATTGTCCATACTATATTATTCGGCCAACCTCATTGCAATAAATAGAGTAGATATTAACAGTAGAACAACAATATATCATAACCATAACATGATCATCGAACAACACAACCATAGATATGAACTCTTTACCATAATAAACAAGTACTTATATAGCTTTATTCTTGAGTATCATGCTCCTTGGAATCTTAGGCCAACTCACCCTATTGATTTTTCCTCATACATGTCAAGACACAACTAATTGTTGGACCATATTGGGTTGAATCACAACTATTGCACATAACGAACTAAGTCTTACGGTTGGAGGTACATTATTGGCCATAGAATATTTTATTTATGGTGCATTATTATTAGCCTTAATAACACATCTACATAGTCTTTCTTCCATCTGCACAACATGCTATGTGTAGTGTCCACCATCCTCTGCATAGTTTCTCCATACTTATGAAAATTTTCAATTATTTTCTCTCTTTTCCCATTTTTCCTCCTTGGCCCAAAAAGGACCCTAACATTGTTAATGGCTCATCCTTGAGCCACTTTAGCATATTTTTGCACCAAACGAAGGCATGACCTTTGTATTATTTTCCAAAAAAAATCAAACATTTGTTTGGCTATGTGCACAGTTGCCTTTGTTTCCTCTTTCGATCTGATAATAGTTATTGTGATCTCAATAGTCATAGGACAATTTCATTATGTGATTTTTGAGGTATAAATGGGACTCCTGGGGAAATTATAAAATAATAGTGGAAATAATAAAATAAGATTAGATTACATCATCAAATTTTAGAGGGAAAAAAAGAAAAAAACTATTTTTTCAACTCATATTTTCAACGTATCTCTCTATGGGTTTACTCAAATTTCGAGAAGAAACACACATTGTATGCATAATTTGATTCCTAATCCAAGGAGTACCCATGTTACATACTTTTAATGAACCCTTCTACACGAAAAATGATAAATACATGAAAAATGTGATTGCAACCATGTTTTTTCAAGTATTTCTCATTATTCCTATAGAAGGGTCCATCGAAAGTATGAAACATGGGTACTTCTTGGATGAGGAATTAAATTTTGCATCCAATGAATAATCCCACTCTAAATTTGAGTAAAACCTTAGGGAGATGATTTGAAAAAATAGTTTTATTATTTTATTATTTTTTAATCTTTTTACCTTTTTACTCCAAAAATGGTGAATCATCCCTCATGGTTGATATCATTACCTTGAATCCTATTAGTTCTTATAAATTTTATTTTGGTTGTACATTTTTCTTAGGAGGCCCATTTTAGACCTCCAAATTCCCCTAATGTGGAATAAGGGTTCATTATTGACAATTAGTTGGTGCGCTATGGTCTACACTGCAACAAGGTCATATATGAGTTGCATGGCTTCATCTTGTAGTTGTACCACTTTTTGAGCTAATTGTTGCTACTCCATTCTCCATTGGTTGATTTTTTTACCCAAAGTTGCACTTTCTACCATAGCATCTCTATGCCCTGACACTCGTAAATATATAAAATTGTTGTATATAGACTCATTTTGTTGCTCCTTATTTTGAATTCTAGTATCAATACATTTAAGATCAAAACTATCCTGCAATTTATTCCACAATTCTATGTCAACCTTGTATAATATGGTGCAGTCATTCTCAAGCTCTCATACACTCTCAAAAGAATTGGAGGATACATGTACCCTTTCTCACCTTTCTACTTCTTATAGTAGGGTAGTGAGATTTATCTACGACTGTAGTTCTTCCACTTTTTTTTTTAGGCCTAGTATGAACTCCTCTATTTTTTAACAATTTCTCCTCTATGTGAGTCTCAATTTCCATTAATACACCTAATAGTTTATCGTACACTACTTCTATGGCTTTTTAGAGTGTCACCTCTCTCTCTTTGGCTTTTTTTCATGTTTATACCAACTATGAATGTGTCTCTTGTATATTTTCATGCTCACTGGTGAGCTAGAACAGATCCACTGAGCCTACATATGCCCTAAAATATACTTCCTAGAAAGTAAATGTAAAACATGCATAGGAAACTGTGATATATTCAAATCTACCTAGGGCAGTGCCTAGGATTTTTTTTGGACATCAATTTCTACAAAGTATACTATGGCTGGGCAAAAAACCAAGGTGAAACTTTATGTCGAGGTAGAGGTTGTCTACAATGACTCTAGTCAGATATTTGGTGCAAGAGGTGTGTTATTTTCCTTCGTCATAGTATTTGGCTCTATCACACTGGGTTCATGAGGCATTGCCCTTGATGATTGAATCAATAGACATAGTTCCTACAACTAATGTTGTGTATAATCCTATATATCTCTTTGTTCTTGGGATACTTTTTCAATGATTGTGACAAGAGGGGAAGTCCCCTGCTCTACCACCTATTTGATCAGCTTGGCCAATTTCTCTAAGTCCTCCTTTGATAGAGAAGGTGCATTTGGGCCTATCATCTTTCTCACCTTTTTCTGACCTTGTAATGGTTTCTTCTCACCTCCCATGCAAATTTCTCTTCTTCAGGTTCTTGTTGTGGTGTAGTGGGATTCTCTTCTATGGTGAGGATTATGGGAATGTTCCTCCTATTGTGGGGAATATTGACCTACCTATTGTGGTTCTTGGTGCTCTTCCTTTGTGCTACGGGAAATTTTATGTACTTCTGGTTTCTCTTCAATTGATGGTATATGTCATTATGCTAGCCAATTGTTCACTATTTATGACATCACATGCTCGTTGAGCTTGTATCAACACTTCAACCATTGTTTTTCAAGGTATGTGCATGCTTGTATATACATGTTGGTGAGCAATAGTATTCCACCAAGAGTGCTACAACTACCAAAGGCTACTAAACTTTACTTTATCAACCCAGGTTCGTATAAAATTGGAGGTAACAATGGTATATGCACAACATATGAGCTCTCCTCATACCATCCTCATCTTAGTTCTACAATAAGGTGCTAATTCTAGGGTTACTTCTATGAAAGAAAGTCTATCACACTTCTAAATGTATTCTAATATTGGAAATAGATCATAACCATTAATCTATCAACAAGGAAATAAACTACTCTAGATCACACTGATTCATCTAACTATTTGCAAGAAAGAAAGATTCACACTTATGTTAATGCAAGAAAGGAAATTACACTGTGGCATTCATAGTCTAGATTGTTGAATTGAAATGCAGAAAAGGAAACTATTATAGATCATACATATTGAATCAATGAATAACTAAGTCCTATCTAACTTATGCCTAACTATTGTGTTTGATGATGCATCTTGTAATGAAATAATCACACTTCAAAAAGACCATGTTTTGCAGCAAAATAAGGAGGTGCCTGGGTGGTCTAGGAGGGTCCCTAGATCAAAGGTTCAGAGCTGAAGGTATATTGGTGGCTTGGTTAGGCTTAGATGAGGTGGAAGAATGATTTTGGGCTAAAGGCGAGGGTGTTTGGAACTACTACATGAAGTTTCTACAAGATTTCTTGTAGTGCTACAGGATGTCCTGAAAAGCTAAAAGAAATAGGCTGAGTGGAGGTTGAGGCTAGAAATGGTGAGAAAAAGGTTAGGAGAGGTGGGGTAAAGGTGGATATTGGTATATTAGGGGTATCCAACCCCTTTTCCAAGCTCAGAACTCTTCACAAAGCCTGTTTTTCACCCTCAAGGTTCCTTTCAGTGATGTGGTGGTGACATTAAAAATGGGTTGTAGGTGACTTGGATAGGAGGTGGTTGTTGAAGGGTGAAGATTGAAGATGATGGTGTTGAAGGGGTCCTACTATAATTCTATATTCAAACCTGTAATAAATATACCTGATCATGCATTCATTATTGACAAAATTATCATAAAAGTGGTTGAAAATATGAGTTGAATTTAAATAATCCTACCTATACAATTGAAATAGAAATCTACCTCTACACCTACAACATGTTCATGATAAGAAAATTAAATTTATCTAACTTTTCTAAGAAATCGTAAACTGAAAATATATCTGGTTTGTGGTGGAAGACCTTCCTCCTCAAGCTCAAATGGAAGAGGTGAGAGAGGGAGGCTTAACACACAGTTTTGATGTTTTATATGCTACCAAACATGAAATGGAAAAAAATAAACTATTGCAACATAAATAAAACAAAAGTACATAATAGAGACTGAGGCTAATGGATTGGGCCCTAACCCAGAAGCTCAGATCCTTGAAACTAACTCAGTGGAGAAGAAACCAACTGCTCATCTTATTTCATAACTAGTCTTTTACATGAAACATGAAAGTAACAAATGTCTAATACAAAAGCCAAGAGTTATCTAGCTACATCCAAGAATCAAATCCTAGTGAGCTCTTGCTCTGGCTTATTTATGATAGAGGGTAGCTACCAGCAACTCCCTAAAATGTAGGTCTTTTTTCCCTTGGAACTCGAGAGAAGTGGAGCTTGGATCCTTTTGATCATTCACTTTCTTGGATGCCTCTAATTTCGAGTTGTTGGTTGAGAATCTTGAGGAGATGTTGGCAACATTTAGGATTTAAGAAGGTATTCAAATCTCCTACAATCACTCCTTCCTGTCTACTTCGAGCCCTGATTATGCAATCTTTCTCAAAATTGGAATTATTCCCTTGATTCTCCTGCATTTATACAATATTAGTCCTTGAACCATGAAAACCCTTAATACACCTTCTCACTAACAAATATATGACAAAATTCAATTAAATGTGAGAGAGTGAGAATAATTAAGCTAAAAAGGTGACAATTAACCCTTAGAATGTACCTAATGATGGTGCTCATCACATGTAGTGGTGGGTGTGGTGAGCCCTGGTATTACACCAAGAGTGTTGCAACTCCCAGAGGCTACTCTACTTTACTTTATCAACCTAGGGCTGGTACAAACTTTGAGGTGACACTCCTTTGTACACAACATATCCGTTCTACTCATGTCATCATCTTCTGAGTCCTACGAAAGGGTTCTAATTCTAGGGTTTATGAGTGAAGTCTGTCATGTTAGGTCCCCATAATTTGTCAAATTGGCAAGAACAAATGTACAAGGGTAACATTAAACCAACTTTGGAGTCCTAGGACCTAGCCTTCCTGGACTCAGAGAGGGCTCTCTCTATATTTTTGTAAAATATGTAACCTAATTGATTTTAGGGTTTTGATTTTAGGCTAGTTATATTGATTAGGGTTTGTTTGTTTGTTTTTTTTTATTGGGTTGCTTGTTAAGAAGAACAGATAGAGTATGAGAGGTTTATATCATTGGGCTATGGAGTCTGCAAAAGTTCTTGAAAATTACAACAATAGGTCAAGGGTGTTTCAGAGGGCATGTTTAACAAAGCCAAATTGATCTTCAAAGCTTATGTGAGTGAAGTGAACATTAAATTGTGAGATTAGTAGGTTAAAAGGGCAGTTAAGAATCATTTAACATGTACTATAACAAGAAAAGTCTTTAAGAACACTATGCATAAAGATATAACCAAATACATGGAATATCATAAGCTTCTTTGACCAAATCCTAGCAAGTAAACATTAAGACAACAATCTAGCAAACCCTAGAGAGCAAGAAACTTGTAAATTCTCTAGTGATTTCACCTTCAGGCAAAGAAAAAATTTAAGATAACATATAGTAATGATAAAAGAGTAGGGAACTCCTAAATTCCTTAATCAAACTAAAAATACCTTCAAATAAACCATTCAAGATAGACAAAATGGCAAGGCAAACCATAAACCTCTTCATCCAAACCCTAATTAGAAATAGTTCAAAGAAAAGACCTCAAAAACAATGTTTAAGTCATACCAAAAGATAGGGCTAACCATAAAATTCTTTGGAATTGGTTCCATGAAATCATTCTTAAGATAAAAAAGCTAAGTGGAACTAGAGATCATTTAAGAATTCTCTAATCTGGCCTAGCAGAGGAAAATATTAGAGCAATAGAAGTAGACAACCTTAATGTGCCTCTAACAGCATGTCTTAAGCTAAATTTTCTATTCTATTGCAAGAGAATGATGAAACAATATGAAAACATAAGAATACAAGACCTAAATTAGAAATACATCACCGTTAATCATGTTCATGAATCCTGCAAATGTGCTTGCTCCATTGCCATTCAGATCAAAGCATTCACAAAACTCCAAACCCAATTTCTCATCAACTCCAAGTCTATGATATTTAGTTTAAAAATCAACCCCCAACATAATGAGGCCTCCATGCAGTATTTAACTTGCAAAGGAGGGTAAAAAACTTATCTAGGGTTGAAAAATTCCATTAGTTAAATTGTAAATGTCATTTTTGTCCTATGAGACCATGCAAGGCCCAAGGCAGAAATATCCTAACTTAATAAATGCAAAAATAAATTCTAACACAACTCCCCAACTAATTTTGGCAAAAAATTGACTTTTAGGCTTCTCAATAACTTTAAAAATATCTTCAAGTGTCTTTTTTTCACTTTCTAGCAGGGACGCAGCACTGAGGTTCAAGGACACAACGCCAAAACTAGGAAAATTGGTCTTTTTGCAGCTGAGATTTGGAGGCCTTCCCGGTGTCCACATGAGCTCCATGATAGCTCATTGGAAAGCCTGTCCTGTCTAGTTTCCAAAAATACCTTTTTTTTTTCCTTATTGGAGTCTAGTTACCTTCTCAAAAACCATTTTTTCCAAGACTGCTAAGGGCGCAATGCCAGTGCTGAAAAGAGGGCAGAAAGATGATTTTTTGCTTGTTTTTGGCACTTTTGGAGGACCAAGTTTGCTCCAAATGACTTGAAACCTTGTGTGGGTGATTTCCTTGGCCTGGGGAACACAAAAAATAAACGTTTTACTCCATTGGGTGCCCCAAAAAAGAGCTCAATGCCAGTGGCGCTGTGCACTTGGCCCTTCAAAACAGTCAAAAACTCAAAATCTTCAAAAATGTGTCAAAATTTTGATTTGTTTTGCTGATCATGTTTGGGATGCTTTTAGGGATGCATAAAAAAGAATGTCAAGTTTTTCTTTGTATTTTTCCTCTTTTAGGGATTGAATCTTTGTAAGGGATATTTTGAGCTTGGCCCTTGCAATCTTGTTTCTTAAGGCATAATGCCTTGCCATCTTTTTCTGAAGGTCAAGGTCTCTCTTGGTCTTCTCCAACTGACCCTCTAAGTGCACATTTTCTCTCTCTAGCAAAGGTTCCTGATCATAGCTTATCTCCATGGCAAGCAACTCAATTGGAGTGAGCTGCTCTACCAATGCTGTCTCTTACTCCCTATCCTTGGCTAAGGACTTCTTCAAGCCAATTTTCCTTGGCCTCCTCCTAGGAAGTTGTTCTTCCTCATCCTCCATGTCATCTAGAGTGCCCAAGACCTCATCCAACTTTGCCTTGGATTTTCTAGCCTATTTTTGAGCTCTGATTTCTCTGATCTCATAGATAGCCTTCTCTATCTCCAGTTTCTTATTTTCAACCTCAAAAAAGTGGATCACATTCTTAGCCCTACCTATATTGGTTTGCAGATATTTAATTTGAGCACCTTTTCTTTTAAGTAGCATGTTAGTGATTCTCTGCTCATTTTCATCATCACTGTTAAGGTGAATAAGTTGAAACTCTTGTTCAATTTCATGCTTGTCTTCTTCTTCTTCATCAATGGCCTTTTCCTTACCTTTTTCAAGCTGCTTGGTTGATGTACAAGGCATGGCCCCTTTCCTCTTAAGGGCAGCAAACACATGCCTATTTTCCATCTGGTAGGTCAAAGGAAAAGGTTCTATGCTGACAATATCAGTTTAATTTATTTCACTACCATCATTATTGCCATCATCCTCACTAATCTCTGCTTCATTGCCATCTGCTTCACTGATATGTGCCTCACTGCCCTCAATTCTCTTTTCTTCACTAATTGATTTTTCATTGTTTGACTCTTCATTGCCATCTCCCTTACTACTTTCTTCCTCATTGGCATCTGCCTTACTGAAATTTGCCTCACTGTTTTCTTCCTCATTTTTTGATTCCTCATTTCCATGAGATGATGGTGAGGGACTGTGAGAGGGTGATGAGGGAGGATTATCCTGAGGTGAAGGAATGTGAGTGCATGGATAAGTATGATCAGCAGGAGGTGATGGAGGAGTAGGAATGGGAGGGTGAGATGATGAAGGTGCATTTTGCTGATGATGGGCTTATGGAGAAGTAGACACATCATTGGAAATGAAGGTCTCCCATGGAATGCCTTTTTGCTATAGTTGGTGCATAACAACCATTTAAATAAGTGAATGATGGAAGAGGCTTTGCATCTGCTGAGGATAGTCTCTCTTTTGTACAATATAGGACATTTTGTCAATGCTTCTGTAGAGGTAATAGGGTATGTGCAACATCCTCACTCTAGTAAAGTGCATAAGCAGCCTGATGTGGTAGGAGTAAAGCTGGGAGAACCTTCCCTCACATGTAAAATACTTCATAATGATTCTCATCATAGGTGCATTTCTATCAAGAAAATGTGAGAAAGGAAAGATGGATTTGTTATGGTATTTTTATCTAGGCTTTAGGTAGGGTTCAAAGTATCTCATGTCTAGATTGGATTGCTTGAACTATTTCTCCCCTACACTAGGTATGCATGTGGAATTGGCAACAGCATATGTAGATAACTCAAAAGTGACCCCTGCAAGGTTAACTTGTTATTCATGCAAGTTAATGATAAAAGGTCTTGTTAGCTCAGGGTGGTTTTGCACCTGCTGAACCTTTTCACAAAAATCAAAGCATCTACATGCTTGAAACATGAAACAATAAGGGGAGATGCCATTAGCTCCCTTATGTTGGGGGGTTCAAATATATTGATCTTTCCACCTTTGTGCTCATGCCTCCTTGGCATGTGAGCCTCTCCTCCACTACCAATGTCTTCTGACATTGTAAACCCTGCCTTGAGAAACCCTAGGACTGTAAATGGAAATGAGATGAAGAGATGGTGATGAAAAAGGAAACTTTGCAAGTGAGTGAGATGAGTGAGTGAGGGTATAAGTGTATGAGAATGAGTGAGAGGCTAACAACTCAATGATAACCCTATGCTGATATGTTTAAACTCTTTTTTGAAACACTTTTGGGCTAATGTCAATTTGAGATGAAGGAGGGCAATGGAATGTCAGCCTTTGCAAGTGGAGGGACAGATTGAATGAATGGAATGGGTGTAGGGACAACTTAGGTGATTGAACAACATTCAAATAGTGTAAACCCTCTGTTTATCACTAATTTTCCTTGTAAGTAGATGAAATAATGGTAAACAATGATGTCAAGTTTAATCCTTAGGGTTGCTTCTTAGGGTTTCAATTTATTTCAATTAAATGATGATAAAAAGGCTTGAAAATGGGCTGAGGACCTGTACTTACCCCTACCAGCACTTGGGGAAATCTTGGCAATGACTTGAAGCAATTTTGAGGTGATTTGAGTGCTTGTAGGGCTTAGAAATCCTTCCTTCCCAAGCACGCAACACCAGGCTAAGGGCGCAACGCTCAATCTCAGGCGTGCAGTGCCAAAGGTTTTCTTTATCGGGACTGTCGGGTAAGGGTGCAACGCCTTCCCCAACGCACAGTGCTCAGTTCCAGGTATCTAGCGTCTGTGTAAAATGTATGGGAGAAAAAATCCAAGGGCACAGTGCCCGATCCCAGGTGTGCAGTGCCAGTATGAGCGTGCAACACCAAAGAATTTTGTCCAATTTCACTTGTAAAACTCCCAAATTCATCGCCCTTGAATGCTCTGATGAATTTTCAAGGTAACAATGCTTTTTTTGAAGTGTTTAGATAACCTTTTATAGGTTCAAGGATTTAATTTTAGCATTACAACCCAGTCTCTAATGTTTTAAACCTTTTTTTCCCTTTTCACTGATATTTTTTTACTTTTGCCTTGCAGGTGATTGAAAAAATTAAATTGGCTTTGATTTTAGTCCTTTGAGACATAGAAGTTCATTTTGACAACTTTTTTATTTAGCCACATAGCAACTTCTTCAAATTCTTGTGTAATTTCCACCATAAAACTCAATTTAACCTTTTCACCTTTCCTCATTATCCTTTTTACATTGTTTTCATGCAGGTGACTGAAATGATGAATTTGACCTTTCCCTTTGCTTATTGAGGCATGATGAATTCAATTTTGAAAACCTTAGGATGTTTACACAGTAGAAGCATCTTCAAAAACCTCTTTTGTTCCCACCTTGGAGCTCAATTCATCATTTCACCTTCTCTGGCCACTTTCCCAAAACCCTAGGTGTTTGGAGTGTTTTACAGTAATCCTCAGTGTTGTATTCTAAGTTCTCTATAGCCCTTTCAAATTCATTCATTTCTGTCTAGTTCACCTCACCTTTTACAGTTTTCTTCAATCTACTATGACAGACTTTCTTCATGTTTAGATTTGTGTGCCTCCTCCAAGTCATTTCTGCAATTGATCACTGTTTTGGAACTCTACTGAACCATCAAGCTCAAAAACCCTAATTATCTACAAGGACAAGTGTTTCATCTCTTCCTTGCTGCAAGTTGTCTTCATGTAGGAGTAGACCACCTACCTTACCAGTACTTTCTTCTGATAGACCTTTCAACACTCCTGCAGAAGTGTCAAACACTTTGTATTTACCTCTTGCAGACCTTGAACTGAAATGGTTGTCTTCTTTGGAAACTTTTAGGTCTTCCTTGAATAACCATGTCTCGACATTCTATTACATCTGAGGCAGACTCTAGCAAAGGAAAAATGGTGTTTGAAAGACCAATTATGACCTTTAAAACATGTGAAACCCTAATTGACATAGTGGGAGGGTTCTTTGACCTGATCTTGACTGAAAACTGGCTTGGAGGCTTCAGGTGAAAAATAGAGTATTTTTCAAAGTGTTGTATTGAAGATCCAAAATACAATGTACTTGATTTATCTAAATAGCCTACAGAGATAGTTTTGAGACCATCAATGCTTGAGGAACCTGCGGAACATGGGAATGAGTAGGTTATAGGAAACCCTAGAGGGAAAGTGGAGTTATGGTCAAGGGGAAAAATAGACCAATAAGGTTATAGACAGGGAAGGAGGTTGAAAATGAGAGGAAAAGGCCCATAAGGAGTTTGTAGGAGTGACAGGGTGACCATGGAATGGCAAGTTGATATAATAGTGAAAAGTTTCTATAAGGATAATGAAGGCAGTGAGATTTCTAAAAATCACAATATTTCAAGGAATGTTGTTTTCAGAAATCTTAGAACCAATCTTTAGTCATCTACAGATAGTGAAAAATATTGATGACTAATAGTGGCTTCACTTGGGGAGGGCAGCTCCTTTTCAGGAGGTGTTCAGAACCTCAGAGTTCAGATCTCTGAGTTTTGAAGATCAGTACCTTACTTGTACTTGGAAGATCCTTCTTCCTTCATTTGTTGATGTTATTTTGAAGCTATGATCTCAAATCTTAAAAATCATGATTGCTTCAATATCACTTCTACCTACCCATCATACTTTGCCTAACATTTTTTCTTCACTTGGGTGCATTTGGATTGGCAAACCCTTGACATCATTATTTTCTTTTGAAAGCACAAAAACTATCTACTTCTACCCTTATCACTTCCAAAAGTTCATATTAGGTTAACGAAATATTTTATTCTTTACCTACTCTACTTATCTGTCAAGGTTAAGGAATTTGACAAATCTTCATTCTCTCTTCTACTAACATGAAATTGAAAACATGAACAAACCAAGTTTAAGCAATCTGATTTGTCATGAGTTGTGTCATTTTGAACAAGTTTCACACAAAATTTATTTTTGTACAAGTGAAACTAGAAATTTGAGCGCTGTGGTTTAGAATTGGTTATGCATCCCCCTCTTTCTCTTTTGGTTCAGATTTGAGCATTAAAACCAAATATCTTTTCCTAATATAATCTAGTAACAAGCCAAGTTTACATGGTTTGGGAAATCCTCTTTCACTAACCTATCAACAGAAATTTAAAACATGTTCAATCATGATTAGGCTAAATGACTGAACAAGACTTTCTTTTCTTCAAAAGTAGTGGCATTTAGGCTTGCACACTTTCAACAATACTCTTTTTTCGTATGGGGTTGGTCCTCTTTTTTTTTCCTGCCCTCTTTTTCTTCTTTTCTTTGTTTTTTTGTGTCATTTTTATGATCTTTCAACAAGCAATGTTATGTACAATGAATGAAGCTTCAAAATAGGAATTTCAAAAAAATTAATGCTTGAGCATCTTGCCATTGACAAGACCTCCAAATAACGTTGTTCCATCCAGATCTTGTAGAAAGAATGCATTGTTACCTCTAACTGAATGGATGATGTATGGACCCTTCCATAGATTTTAAAATTTTCATTGCTTGCCTTTGTCCTCTCTCCTTGAATCCCACTTTAGCACTTTGTATTCGATCTGGAAATAATTTTCTTTGGTCCTTCTATCAAATATCTTCTTGATGTTCTCTTGCACTTCTTGTGTTTTTTTGTGTACTTCTTCCCTTGATTGCTGCAAATGAATGGTTTGGTTCAACCTCCTTTATATATAATTTTCCTCTGATTGTACCTCTTAGAGGAGCTTCATCACTGGAACTCCCAAGGATGTTGGGAAAATTGCATCCATGCCATACACTAGTTGATAGGGAGACATGTTAATATATTTCTTGCTTGTTAATCTGTCAGCCCATATTGCATGCACTAATTTTGTATGCCATGATTTTTTGTTCTATTCCAACAACTTCTTGATGATGTTCACCAAACTTTTGTTAGAGGACTCAACCAACCCATTACCTTAATGGTAATAATCTGTAGAATGCTCTAGTGTGATGTGATACTTGTAGCAAAAGTCCACCATTCTCTTGGAATTGATTGCAGCAAAATTATCGGTGATGATCTTTCTTGGACAGCCAAACCTGGACAAGATGTTGGTTTCAAGGAATTTGATTATGACTGAGTCAGTGGCACTCCTTGAAGGGATGGCTTCGATCCATTTGGTGAAATAGTCAGTGGCAATGAGGATCCACTTCTGTTGGGAAGATGAGGTAGGGTGGATTTCTGTAATGAAATCTAAACCCCACCGTTGAAAATGAGTTTCAACAATGATAGCATGCAAAGGAAAAGGAAATAGTTTTCTCTTTCCATCAAAGATTTAGCATTTATGAAAAGTGGATGTTAGGGAAAAGAGTGGGTGAATAGAAACCAACTCTAAGGATTTTGTTGGCAGTGGTTTTCCAGTAGAGATGACCTCCACATTCTCCTTTGTGAAATGCATGCATGATTCTATGTGCATCATCTTCAAGCAAACATTTAAGCAAGATACTAACAAAATTTTTCCAATACAAAGATCTATCTAGAATGCATAAATTTACAACCTTGAGTTTCAAGAAACTAGATTTTGTTTTGGACAAACCAGGAGGAGCATTGAGATCAAAAAGCACATGTAATATATCAGCATACCAGAGTGAGTATAGAAATGATTCTTCAAAGGGTGGAGTCGCCAGTTCCTCTTCTTCATCCAAGGAATGTATCATGTTTATGTCTAGTGCTTGAAAGTTTGCTTCAACCATGAGTTTGGAAAGTCCTTGTCCTTTGATCAGTTTAGTGGGTCTGATTTCTAGATCATATTCTAAGATGACAACAATCCACTTACCCCTTTTACCATCAGGATCTTGATTCAGTATGTCCTTGACAATTGTATGTGGAACAAAAGAAATGACATGTGAATGCAATATGTAAACTCTGAAATCTTTTAATGCTTTGATTAATACAAAGGCTTGTTTCTCCATAATGTTACATTTTAGAGGGGCATCTCTTAGTGCCTTGCTGAAGAAAGTTATGGGTTGTTCTTGTCCCATCATGTTCTTTTGTAGAAATACTACAGCAATAGTGTGTTCTGATGCAAATGAGACGATGAAGAAATCCTTGGTAAAGTCAAGGTTGATTAGAACTAGTGTTTGGGTAAGTGTTTGTTTTACCAGTTTAAAGGATTGTTTGGCTTATGTGGTCCACTTGACTCCTATTTTTATTTTCAGCATGTTTTTAATGTTTCTTAGGAGTTATGTAAAGCTTGGTATGAACCTTCTGAGGAAGTTGATCTTTCCAATGAAATATTGTAGCTCTTTAATCATCCTAGGGTGGTTGATCTGTAATATACCCTCAATCCTTTTTGGGTCTATCTTAATTCCTTCTTCAGATATGATGTGGCCTAAGATTTTTCCTTCTTGAAGACCAAATAGAGTTTTCTTAGGATTTAAAGATAGACTGTACTTTCTACACTTTTTAAAGACCTTTCTTAAGTGAACTAGGTGTTCTTCATCAGTTTTAGAATAGACAGTGATGTCATCAAGGTATATCATGATGAAGTAACCTATGTCTTTGGAAAAAGCAATGTCCATGGATTTTTTAAAAGTAGCCCCTGCATTCATTAACCCAAAAGGAATTTTGACATACATAAAGGTGCCCCAAGGTGTAGTGAAAGTTATTTTGTGTTGATCACTTGGAAGGACTAGCACCTGATTATACCTTGAAAAACCATCAAGCAATGATATTCTTTTGGAACCTACCACCCTTTGTAGTATATGATCCATCTTAGGTAAAGGATAGTTGTCTTTCATGGAGGCTTTGTTTAAGTTTCTAAAGTCTATGCATAGCCTAATCTCCCCTATTTTATTTCTTACTGACACAAGGTTTGAACCCCATTTTGAGTACCTGAGTGGGACTATGATTCCAGCATCATACATCTTCTTTATTTCCTTCTCAACCAAAGGCACTAGGAAATGTTTTATTCTTCTCAATTTCTGCTTGAATGGTTTTTGGTTTTCCTTGAGAGGAATCTTATGTTGAATGATGTTTGTATCATAGGACTTCAAGTCCTCATAACCCCATGCAAACACATCTTTAAATTATTTTAGAAACTCAATGTATTTATGTTTTTTGTGAGGTGGCAGAGTTTTGGACTGCCTATGTAGCATTCTTCTACATCAGTTTCGGTGGATTCCATTTTAGGCTTCCTAGCAATGTCATTGAAATCAAATAGATCTTCTAAGGGGACAAGAACTTTTGGAAATAGATTATCCTTGCATTGCAATATCTCAAGGTATTTTTTATCTAAATATTCAAACAATTATGCGTCAAAAGGGTGTTCTAGCAGATTTATATGAGCAGTAGGAAATGGCTCTGTTTTGGGTGTTTGTTCTTCATTAGCGTAGTCTTGTTCATGGTCTAAGATTGGTTTTGGTATTGAAAATTAATTCTTAGTTTGCAGAAAGTCTTCAATATTTTTGTCCCCTTCAAACACTTGCCAATTGTCTATGTTATTAGGTACTATAGGTCTACTTTTGATTTTTACCTTGTATTGTTCGTTGGCATGAGGTACTTGGAAAGTGCTAGCAGCAAGGGCTAGTTCATTATCAAGGTTGTTTTGAGCTCTTGAGATAGAGGTAAGTTCATATTTCTCAAAAGTATTCAGGAGGTCTAAGGAAACATTCCTGTATTCTCTTAGCCTAGGATTCTTGGATGAATATTCTCCTTTGATTTTCCTAATGATTAGCTCGGAATCTCCTTAAACAGAAATCTTCTTAGCTCCTATGTTTTTCAGCAAGTGTAATCCTAGGAGAAGAGCCTCATACTCTGCAATATTTTTTGTACATTGAAAATCCAGTTTTTAGGAGTGACCTTCATTAGTGTTGTGTATCCAAACACTTTATCCTAAACTAGCTTTTCCACAAGAGCCATCAAAAATCATGTTCCAAAGAGTTTCAAGTTCAGATTCGCCATTATGTTGTTGTTCAAGGCTGCAAGGGTTTTGGCTATCATGTTCTTCATTTGGTATTTGGTTTGAGTGTTTTGAAAGGTATTTTTCTTCCTCCTTTTTATTTACTTGTTCATTGATGTCATATTCATTGTATAAGATAAATGACTCAAGGTTTGAATGGATAGAATAGAGAGGGGTGTTGTTTGGCATACCTTGGCTTATTACCATGTATTTCATGTGATATTATCTGTATAGTATTATTTTTTGGTTAAAGACTGGAATGGTAGCATATGTCATGTCCATTTGGAGGTTTCCTTAGAGTTTGGCTCCCCATGATCTAGATAAAAATATTCCATACTTGGGGGGAATGTCAGCACTACAATGTCCATGAATAGACTCTTAGCTGGTATTTGTGCTAGATTGAAACACAGATCTTTGATCAGACCCAAAAATTTCACTCTACTTGAATCGAAAGAGTACAATTCTTTATATGGTTTGGTTATTTCGAGGCCTAATCTCTCCATCACTACCTTGGGCATGAGATTGTGTGAAGCACCAAAGTCTAGCATGGCATTATGTAGGATTTTGTCATAAATATTCAAAATGACATAGAATGAAGGGACAACTCCTTCTTGATATTTTCCCTCTACCTCAGGTCCAAACAACAACTCTAGTTTGTCATCAATTAGATTCAGAGTGTCGGTTTCATTTCCTATGTTTAAAGCTTTTAAAACTTGAACTCTATATACATCTTGAGTCACCAATTCAGTGAGGGGTATGGCTATTTTGATCTTGGAAATTTCTCCCTCAAAACTGAATGGTGCTTGTGTTCTTGGAATATTTACATCATTTTTATCATAAATGGTCTTTTCAAAAATCTTAGTTTGTTGAGTTTTATTAGGAATGTTAGGTAAAGCAGTTTTTTCAGGGCCACTAGTTGATGTACTAGGGCAGCTTTGATTATCATTTGGTTGGTTGTTTTTGTCTTTGATTTGATTAGGAGTCTTATCCATTATGTTGGTGCTTTCTGTTGTCTTTTAAGAATGTTTTCAGGTGTCTTTTTAGTAGAAATTTCTGGTTTTTTCTTCCCATGGGTGTCTTGAGTTTTCCTACTTCGGAGGTCATACTCCCTGTGAACCTCCATGATAGAATTTTCAAATCATAGCTTGTACTCTTCAAAATCCTCATATGTTCTATCAGTTTGGGTTGAGGAAAATAGACCTTGTTCTTCTTCTGTGAGAAAAACATCATCCTCATTATTGGAGTCTATCAAATTTACATGGTTTTCTTCCGGATCCTCAGTTCCTCTTTCCTCTTCATCTAAATAGTTTTCTTGGAAAGGAGGTCTAATTTGTTGGTCATTGTCTCTTTTTATGTTTTGAGGAGGGTCTCTTCTGAAATTTTGGTTTTTATTTCTATTTTGGGGGTTTTCTTGGTTTTCCCTAGGGGGTGCTCTTTCATTCAAATTGATTTTCTCCATCATCCTTTCCATTACCCTAACTAGATTGTCAATTTTACCATAAGATGTGGAGGCCATCGTTTCCTCTTTGTATGTAACCTTCTTCTCTTCCCTTAATCTATCCCTTCTAGCATTTAGGTTGGCTTCTACACTTACTGCTCGTCTTTGCATGTCCTTTAAGGTTAGGGGATCTCTTTCTCTTAATTGATAAGACATGTCTGGATCAAAATCAACCGGAAATTTCACTAATGCTAGGCCTTGTGGGGGTTTCATGTGGGGAGGGAGTGCATTATATACACTAAGGAACCTAGTGCAGTAGTCTTGGACACTTTCCCTAACATTTATTTTAAGGTTATCATACTTTGATAGGATTTGAAGAGGATTTTTCTTAGTCTCCCACTTGTTTATGAATGTTTGATAGAGGGAAGTGAGGTCATGAATGTTATTAGGAGTTAAGTTTTTGAGCCATTTCTTTGATTCTCCTCCTAAGATTTGGGAAAAATTCTCATTTTAATGGTCTCCTCTTCTATTTATTGGTAGTAAAATGCATCATTCATCCTATCTACATGCTATTGGGCAGTGGTAGAGTCAGCTCCAGTAAAGTGAGGGATTTTAGACTGGTAGTCTTGAGGCATAGGTAGTAAAGGTTGTGGTAGTACCAGAGGGGCATACCATGCTGCCATGATTTGAGGTAAAGGAACCCAAAGAGGGTTTACAAGAGGGGGGTTTGTGAGAGGAGGTGGAGGATGAAATGGAGTGTTATATGTACTTGGACCAATAAGCTGAGACTGAGCAAATTTGGATCTAAATGAGTCAAAGTGTTGGAGAAGCTGAAAATCAGGAGGAGTAGAAGGAGAGGTTTCTCTACTAGGAATTTGCTGCAAGTTTGTAGGCTCAAGGTCTGCCTGGTCTATCCCACTTTGAGACTTAGTTCGGAAAAGGTTTCTTCTATGGTGTAAGTCAAATTGGGTATCTTGCAAGGCTATGAGGTTTTCAGGGACAAATCTTGCTTTGTGAATGGGCCTAAAAATAGTTGAATCTTCAGTCCTAGAAGTTTTCCACAAGATTATTTCTGGGTCATCAACTATGGTAGGAGGGTTTGGGTCAGGGTGAGATCTGGTGTTGAAGTTCTTTGTGAAGCCAAATTTCAAACCCAAAACACAGAGAGGCTGAAATGTTTTGAGAGTTTTTGAAAAACAGACCTATCTATAAGGGTACTAAGTTCACACGGTATGTAATTGGGCTTGGCACTATTATGACTGATTTATATATTCCCAGGGGATTCTATGATAAATAGCGGGTTCAACATGGCTACTGAAGACTAGTGGAGTCACCAGGTGGATGATGAAATTATTTTTGAGGATGTACTTATTGTCCACCATCAACAACTAAATACCAATCTAAGGATGTTTTTGGGTTTTTTAGTTCTTTATGTAACACTAAGATTTTTAATAAGTGTTCTCCAGTATGGTCACTATGGTGCTAGTATGATAAATCAAACAGGTATCACTCTTGGCTTAACACTTGATTTTTCTAAGTTTGACAGGGGATTTGTGAGTTCTTAAGGAATGTTTATGCTTGTTACTTACTCAAATCCCCAATGGAGTTGCCATTATGTTAGGTCCTCGTAATTTTTCATATTGGCAAGACCAAATGTACAAGGGTAACATCAAACCAACTTTGGAGTCCTAGGACCTAGCCTTCATAGACTCAGAAAGGGATCTCTCTATATTTGTGTAAAAGATGTAACCTAATTGATTTTAGGGTTTTGATTTTAGGCTAGCTATAGTGATTAGGGTTTGTTTGTTTGTTTTGTTTAGTTGGGTTGCTTATCAAGAAGAACAGGTAGAGTAGGAGAGGTTTAGACCATTGGGCTATGGAGTCTGCAAAAGGTCTTGAAAAGTACAACAATAGGTCAAGGGTGTTTCAGATGGCATTTTTAACAAAGTCAAATGGATCTTCAAAGCTTATGTGAGTGAAGTGAACATTAAATTGTGAGATTAGTAGGTTTAAAGGGAAGTTAAGAATCCTTTAACTTGTACTATAATAAGAAAATTCTTTAAGAACACTATGCATAAATAAATAACCAAAGACAAGGCATACCATAAGCTTCTTTTTACAAACCCTAGTAAGTAAACATTAAGACAACAATCCAACAAACCCTAGAGAGAAAGAAACTTGTAAATTCTCTAGTGATTTCACCTTCAGGAAAAGAAAACATTTAAGATAACATACAGTAATGATCAAAGAGCAGGGAACTCCTAAATTTCTTAATCAAACTACAACTACCTTCAAAGAAACCATTCAAGATAGAAAAAAGGGCAGGGCAAACCATAAACCTCTTCAACGAAACCCTAATTAGAAATACTTCGAAGAAAAGACCTCAAAAACAATGTTTAAGTCATGCCAAAAGATAGGGATAACCATAAAATTCTTTGGCATTGGCTCCATGAAATACTTCTTAAGATAAAAAATCTAAGTGGAACTAGAGAGCATTTAATAATTCTCTAATCTGACCTAGCAGAGGAAAACATTAGAGCAATAGAAGTAGACAACCTTAAGGTGCCTCTAACAGCATGTCTTAAGATAAATTTTCTATTCTATTGCAAGAGAAAGATGTAACAATATACAAACATAAGAAGAAAAGTAATAAATTATAAAGACATCACCGTTAACCATGTTCATGAATCCTGCAAATGTGCTTGCTCTATTTCCATTCAGATCGAAGCATTCACAAAAATCCAAAGCCAATTTCACCTCAACTCCAAGTCTATGATATTGAGTTTAACAATCAACCCCCAACATAATGAGCCCTCCATGCAATATTTAACATGCAAAGGAGGGTCAAAAACCTAGCTAGGGTTGCAAAATTCTATTAATTACATCATAAATGCCATTTTTGTCCTAAGAGACCATGCAAGGCCCAAGGCACAAATATCCTAACTTCATAAATGAAAAAATAAATTATAACACAACTCCTCAACTAATTTTGGCAAAAAATTGACTTTGAGGCTTATCAATAAATTTCAAAATATCTTCAAGTGTCTTTTGTTGACTTTCTGACAAGGGCACAACGCCAAAACTAGGAAAATTGGTCTTTTTGTAGCTGAGATTGGGAGGCCTTCCTGGTGTCCAAATGAGCTCCATGATAACTCATTGGAAATCCTGTCCTATCGAGTTTCCAAAAATACCTTTAGTTTCCTAATTGGAGTCAATTTACCGGCTCAAAAACCACTTTTTCCAATACTGCTAAGTCGCAACGCCAGTGCTAAAAAGAGGGCAGAAAGGTGATTTTTTGCTTGTTTTTTGCACTTTTGGAGGACCATTTTTGCTCCAAATGACTTGAAACTTTGTTTGGGTGATTTAATTGGCTTTATGAACACAAAAATGCGAAGTTTTCCTCCATTGAGTGCCCCAAAAAAGTGCTCAATTCCAGTGGCGTTGCGCGCTTGGCCCTTCAAAACAGTCAAAAAATCTTAAAAAATGTGGCAAAATTTGAATTTGTTTTTCTGATCCTGTTTGGGATGCTTGTAGGGATATATTAGCAAGAATTTCAAGTTTTTATTTGTATTTTTCCTCTTTTAGGGATTGAATCTTTGCAAGGGCTCTTTTGAGCTTGGCCCTTGAAATCTTGTTTCTTAAGGCATAATGCCTTGCCATCTCTATCTGAAGGTCAAGGTCTCTCTTGGTCTTCTCCAATTGACCCTCTAAGTGCACATTTTCTCTCTCTAGCCAAGGTTCCCCATCATAGTCGATCCCCATGGCAAGCAGCTCACTTGGAGTGATCTGCTCTGTAATATCCCAAAGGGAGAATGCAACAATACTTCACACAATATAAGAACTTACAACAAGATAAAAAATAAATCTAAGTAAAAATCAGAATATGCAGAAAGAGCTGCGCCATTTTATTATATTGGAGATGATTCATTTACACAAGTACAAGATATGGGTAGATCTAACCAAAAGGATTAGCTAGGATCACCCTAAAAACATGCATCCAATAGGTACAACGTAACTGGAGAGGCTCTGCAGCAAATATTGTGTTGTCTCTTCAGCAAGACATAAACGTGGAGTTGCAGGCTGAAAAGAGAAATGCAGATCTACTAAAAACTAGAGCTCTGATGATGCCAAGACTCAATATCCGGTCAATGCGATGGATTCCCCAGATAACCTAGAAAGGATTTTCCAAATCTGCAACTTTGGAAAATTCTCCTCCCCAGGGTTTGATCCTTGATCTGCTGGGAAATATAGATATGAAGCTAGATCTAAAGAAAATATGGTTGAATTGTGTGGTCATATCAGATCTATGTTTGAAGGGCTGATCCCTTCCTCAGATCTATGAGCTGGAAGCTCTAGATCTAGCTTCTCAATCCCCCAAAAGATGTTGCAGCTGTTGCAACACAACCGCCTCCAAAAACTGCACTGTGAGGGAAAGAGAGGCCTTCTACCTACTGAAATATACTGCAATAAACTCCAGGCTAATGGTAAGACTGATGGAAATGTGGAGGAATGATCCTCCACTGGATTGCTAGCTGAAGTACTAGCAACTGCCTTCCTCCTTTCAGATCTGCAATATGGACAATGTTATTCTTGTGGAGAATATTGTTGCTAGGAGGTCAATAAATTTTGGCCTAATTCCAAATCTGCAATGTGGCTCTGGGAGTGCTGATCTATAAGCACAAGTGATGGTAATAATCCCTCACCTTGTTCTCCAGCTGAAGTCTCGAAGACAACTTCCACCTTCCAAACTGATCTTCAGAAAACTGCAGTTTTCTGAATATGAATGTTCTGCAGAAAGTAGAAAAAGGAAATGGCACTTAAAGCCTGATGTATAATGAAGTACAAACCTCTTCCTTAGATATCACTCAAATAAAGAGGAGGGATTCCTGCCCAGGAACACCCTGTGCTAAACAACACCTGCAATCTCTGCTAAACATCCCAAGAATGCAGTGGAATGTCACTTGAAAATTCTAGATCTAGAATATCATACATCAAATAATCCAAGATGCCTTTCACCTTTGCCTTCATCTCCTTTATAATGATTGAGCCACCCCAAGCCTTGGCCCTAATCTCAACTGCGTTGTCTGATGTGGACAAGATCCTCCAAGTGGGACATCGTTGTTTGACCAAATCAACCAAACAGTCTAGGTGCAATGTACACCTCTTCCATCATGTGTGCTTCATTTTCACATGATCCTCCACCACTTGATCATTAATTCTCAATGACCCTTTGTTTGAAATATTCAAGATATTAGTTGACTAAATCAACCCTCCATGATCTTCTCATTAAATGAGACAAAATATCCAATCTCATTCACATTAGTAGCTGCTCAACTACCTCTTTTTGCAAATCTAGTCTAAATTAATCCACATTCACACACACAAAATGGATATTTATTCTTATTGAGTATTGTGGGTACCTCCACCCTTTTATTTACTTAATTCATTAAGAAAATCAAGGACTCTAATATTCCAAATGTAATGTGAAAATTTGGGAATATTAAAGTCCCCCCTGGAAAAATGTTCCTTGTCCTCGAGCAACTCCAAAAGTAGATGCAAAGCCATCTATTCCCCTCCAAATGGCATCCACATAAGGAAGGATTCCTCCATTTGCTGCAATAGATTATGCATGTTTGGTTCCAATTTGTCCTTTAAAAGAATAAATAATGACCTCCAACTGTTTGGTTAGATGTCCTCCTTCCATCATGAAGTACCTAGTGACATCCATATGATGTCCAACATCATCATCAATACATGAGTTTCATACAAGAAGGTGGTTCTTTTCACAAAGGAAAAGCTCCATCACACAATACATATATTTACCCCATTTGGATCCGAACTTCATCATTCCAAGGTTATGCAAAAGAATAAGGGAAGAAGTAATATGGGTAGAAAAATATGTCAAACCATATTCTCCTAACAATAACCACTAGAGTAAGGCCCTTTGCTGCCATCCTCCGTCTCCTCCATGTAATATGTACCAGCCAAACTCCCCCAAAAGTAATCCAAGCAATAAGAGATCTTGCTGCTTTCTCTCCTCCTCATGTGCATCATGAAGCAAAAGCATACTAATGGACATGTGAGATGTCACATCAGCCCCATACAAAGAAACATCATCAATGCACATCATGATATCATTATGGCAAGTTTTACACAATACAAAACACATAGACATAGGAGATGTCATGTGGTGGCCAACTTCTCTCAAGTGAAACAAAATTGAACATGCATTCCTTTGCTGCAATTTATCATTGAAAAACAAGGCATGATTCAGAAAATGATGAGCTATTGGGTGGTATCCATACTCACCCAAGAGCAGCCAGCGCAACTATGCTTCCTTTTTCATTTCATACATGTTTTTCAAGGCATGGATCGGAAAAATAGGTTCCTTTGGAGAGTGATAGGAATCTCCCAATTGCAACCAACGTAACCAAGCATGTTGGCTCATACAAATCTACAAGTGGCTTTGCAACCCCTTGATTATCATCCTCACCCATTCACTCCTATGGGGATGATGAATGAGGTACTGCATAATCATGGCATCCTCCCTTTGTAGAATTCCATCCTTCCCAAACTGTTGAAGACTTTTGCATTTCATGAAATTTTTAAATGCATCTCTAATGAGATTCTCTCTCCATCAAAGGCCCTCCAAAACCAAAGAATTTTTGGATTTAATTCAAGTAGAAGTTTCTCTTTGAGCAGTGAGACTCATTGAGAAAGGGTCATCTAGAAGGGAGAAAAGGTATCTCATTTCAAGATGTCTACCATTTATCATCTTTGCTTCCATTGCTTCATGAGTGAAGCTACCTCCATAATGCTCCAAGAATGATGAAGCTCTTTCTTTGTCATAGCTACTAAGTGATAGCATTGTAGATCTACAAGGTAATACATATGTTGTCTCAAAGTAAGGCACAATACTAATCTCATAATCAACCATTGTACATAGGATAATGCTAATCCCATTTTCTGAAACTCTACATCTCAACTCAAGGGTTTGAATGCAACTTAACAATGATGAAAAAGGATAGTTTTCAATCTCCTCCTTGATTATATCAAGGGTCCTCTGCATTGTGATATGTCTTTGCTTCAAATCAGAATTTTGTTCTAACCCTTGGTTATGCATTGGTCTTGAAACAATATGTTCTGAAATTTTATGCATACCTTGGATCAACTGATATGTGGGAACCTCTTGATAAAACATAAGAGTTCCTCCAACCAAGACAATAGTACCTCCAACTGCTAGTAAGAGTGATGGCCTCTTTTCTTCAAGTGTACCAGTGCTAGTATCCTCCTCCTCTTCCTCGTGTATCTCCTGTTCCATGCATGTGACTCCATATGTCAAGAGCTCAAGACTTTCTTGCAAAGATGTAAGTGTCTCTTCTCCAGATACAAGTACTTCTGCAGCAGGTAGTGAAAGTAGTAACCTCTTGTCTAGAGTGACAAGATTGACATTCTCCTTGGTTTCCTTGGGAGATTCCCCTTTGTAGCACAACTCTGTCTTCTCCACATCAAAATTCTTCCTCAACTTGTGAAAGAAATCTGAATACTTAGTCACCTTTGCATGCTCTATGTGCCCAAACCACCAATCTTCTGCTTCATCTAAGAGATGAAGTGCTGCAATTTGGACAACCTCCTCTTCAGCCACAAGATGGAGCTTGAAAAATGAATCTAACTTCTTCCTCCAAGCCATAACATTGCTTGAGGAAGATCCATCAAATGTAGGCAAATATAATCTATTATGCCTCTTTCTTATATTTCCGCTATAGGATCCTATTTCTTCTTTAATCTGGAAGAATTGTTAGAGAGTTAGCCTCTCCTTGAAAGCTCTAGACTGTGCTTTGTACTCTTCAAGATATAGACTGAGAGTCTCATGAGTCTCAGGTTCATTCCTTTCTTCACTTCTATACCTCTCACCTTCTTCAAAGAAAGTGGGCATAGTGGATCTACGAGGAGATCTAGGATTCTCCGGTCTTTATTGCTGCTGATAGGAAGTGCTTTCCTCATCAGATATTCTTCTTGGACCTTCTCTCTGTTCTTCCTCCTTCATTTGATTGACCTCCTTGGAGAGATATTGCATGGATATGAAGAAAGGAATGACAGATCTCACATCATCCATGATAGATCTCATCTGTTTGTTCTTCTTTCAATGTAAAAAGATGAAGTGTCCACAAGCTGAGCCAAAGATCATGTTCTGATACCACTATAATATCCCAAAGTGAGAATGCAGCAATACTTCACACAATATAAGAACTTATAGCAAGATAAACAATAAATCTAAGTACAAATCAGAATATGTAGAAAGACCTGAGCCATTTTATTATATTGGAGATGATTTAGTTACACAAGTACAAGATATGGGTAGATCTAGCCAAAAGGATGAGCTAGGATCGCCCTAAAAACATGCATCCAATAGGTACGGCTTAATTGGAGAGGCTCTAAAGTAAATACTGCGTTGTCTCTTTAGCAAGACATAAACATGGAGTTGCAGGATGAAAAGAGAAATGCAGTTCTACTAAAAACTGGAGCTTTGATGATCCAAGACTCAAGATCCAGCCAATGTGATGGATTCCCAAGATAACCCAGAAAGGATTTTCCAGATCTGCAACTTTGGAAAAATCACCTCCCCAGGGTTCGATCCTTGATCTGCTGGGAGATACAAATCTGAAGCTAGATCTGAAGAAAAGATGGCTGAAATGTGTGCTCATATCAGATCTATGCTTGAAGGGTTGATCCCTTCCTCAGATCTATGAGCTGGAATATCTAGATATAGCTTCTCAATCCTCCAAAAGATGTTGCAGCTGCTACAACACAACTGCCTCCAAAAATTGTGTTGTGAGGGAA
Organism: Pinus albicaulis; assembly: GCA_034641835.2. Classification (NCBI taxonomy): domain Eukaryota; kingdom Viridiplantae; phylum Streptophyta; class Pinopsida; order Pinales; family Pinaceae; genus Pinus; species Pinus albicaulis. The sequence goes on along the minus strand of CM076570.1, from coordinate 281,157,972 downwards.
AGAGAGGCCTTCTGCCTGCTGAAATATATTGCAATAAAATCTAGGCTGATGGTAAGACTGATGGAAATGTGGAGGAATGATCCTCCACTGGATTGCTAGCTGAAGTACTAGCAACTTCCTTCCTCCTTTCAGATCTGCAATATGGACAACGTTATTCTCGTGGAGAATACTGCTGCTAGGAGGTCAATAAATTTTTTCCTGATGCCAGATCTGCAATGTGGCTCTGGAAGTGCTGATATATAAGCCCAAGTGATGGGAATAATCCATCACCTTTTTCTCCAGCTGAAGTACTGAAGACAACTTCCACCTTCCAAACTGATCTTCATAAAACTGCAGTTTTCTGAATATGAATGTTCTGCAGAAAGTAGAAAAAGAAAATGGCTCTTGAATCCTGATGTATAATAAATTACAAAACTCTTCCTTAGAGATCACTCAAATAAAGAGGAGGGATTCTCGCCCGAGAACACCCTATGCTAAACAACACCTGCAATCTCTGCTAAACAACCCAAGAATGCAGTGGAATGTCACTTGACAATTCCAGATCTAAAAGATCATACATCAAATAATCCAAGATGCCTTTCACTTTTTCCTTCATCTCCTTTATAATTATTGAGCCACCCCAAGCCTTGGCCCTAATCTCAACTGCATTGTCTCATGTGGACAAGATCATCCAAGTGGGACAACGTTGTTTGACCAAATCAACCAAACAGTCTAGGTGCAATGTACACCTCTTCCATCATGTATGCTTCGTTTGCACATGATCCTCCACCACTTGATCATTAATGCTCAATGACCCTTTGTTTGACATCTTCAAGATCTTAGTTGACTAAATCAACCCTTCATGATCTTCTCATTAAAGACAGAATCTCCAATCTCATTCACATTAGTAGTTTCTCAACTACCTCTTTTTGCAAATCTATTCTAAATTAATCCACATTCACACACACAAAGTGGATATTTATTCTTATTGAGGATTGTGGGTCCCTCCACCCTTTTATTTACTGAATTCATTAAGAAAATCAAGGACTCTAATATTCCAAATGTAATGTGAAAATTTGGGAATGTTACATGCTCTGCCAATGCTGTCTCTTGCTCCCTCTCCTTGGCTAAGGCCTTCTTCAAGCCAATTGTCCTCGGCCTCCTCCTAGGAAGTTGTTCTTCCTTATCCTCCATGTCATCTAGAGTACCCAAGACCTCATCTAGCTTTTCCTTAGCTTTTATAGCCTCTTTTTGAGCTCTGATAGCTCTTATATCATAGATAGCCTTCTCTATCTCTAGCTGCTTGTTTTCAACCTCAAAAAAGTGGATCACATTCTTAGTCCTACATATATTGGTTTGCAAATCTTTAATCTGAGCATATTTGCTTTTAAGAAGCATGTTAGTGATCCTCTTCTCATTTTCATCATCATTTTCAAGGTGAATAGGTTGAAACTCTTGTTTAGTTTCATGCTTGTCTTCTTCTTCTTCATCAATGACCTTTTCCTTACCTTTGTCAATCTGCTTGGTTGATGTAGAAGGCATGGCCCCTTGCCTCTTAAGGGTAGCAAACACATGCCTATTTCCCCTCTGGTAGTTCAAAGGAAAAAGTTCTATGTTGACCATCTCAGTGTCATCTGTTTCACTACCATCATGACTGCCATTATTACTACCATCATCCTCACTGCTCTCTGCTTCATTGTCATCCGCTTCACTGATATGTGCCTCACTGCCCTCACTGCTCTTTTCTTCACTAATTTATTTTTCATCATTTGAATCTTCATTTCCATCTCCCTTACTACTTTCTTTCTCATTAGCATCTGCCTCACTGACATTTGCCTCACTATTTTATTCCTCATTTCCATGAGATGATGGTGAGGTACTGTGAGAGGGTGATGAGGGAGGATTATACCAAGGTGAAGGAATGTGAGTGGATGGAGAAGTATGATTAGCAGGAGGTGATGGAGGAGTAGGAATGGGAGGGTGAGATGATGAAGGTGAATTTTACTGATGATGGGCTTGTGGAGAATTAAACACCTCCTTGGCAATGAAGGTATCCCATGGAATGCCTTTTTGTTGTAGTTGGTGCATAACAACCATTTTAATAAATGAGTGATGGAAGAGGCTTTGCATCTGCTGAGGATAGTCTCTCTTTTGTACAATATAGGACATTTTGTCAATTCTTCTGTAGAGGTAATAGGGTATGTGAAACATCCTCACTCTTGTAAAGTGCATAAGTAGCCTGATGTGGTAGGAGTGAAGCCAAGAGAACCTTCCCTCACACGTAAAATACTTCATAATGATTCTCATCATAGGTGCATATATATTAAGAAAATGTGAGAAAGGAAAGATGGATTTGTTGTGGTCTTTGTATCTAGGCTTTAGGTAGGGTTCAAAGTATCTCATGTATATATTGGCTTGCTTGAACCATTTCTCCCATACACTAGGTATGCCTGTGGCATTGGCAACAACATCTGTATATAACTCAAAAGTGACCCCTGCAAGGTTAACTTGTTTTTCATGCAAGTTAATGATAAAAATTCTGGTTAGCTCAGGGTGGTTTTGCGCCTGCTGCACCTTTTCACAAAAATAAAAGCATCCTACATGCTTGAAACATGAAACAGTAAGGGGAGATGCCATTAGCTTCCTTGTGTTGGGGGGTTCAAATCTATTGATATTTCCACCTTCGTACTCATGCGTCCTTGGCATTTGAGCCTCTCCTCCACTACCACTATCTTCTGACATTGTAAACCCTGCCTTGAGAAACCCTAGGACTATAAATGGAAATGAGATGAAGGTGTGGTGATGAAAAAGGCAGCTTTGTAGGTGAGTGAGATGAGTAAGTGAGGGTATAAGTGTATGAGAATGAGTGAGAGTATAACAACTCAATAATAACCCTCTGATGATATGTTTAAACTCTGTTTTGAAACACTTTCGGGCTGATGTCAATTTGAGATGAAGGAGGGAAATGGAATGTTAGCCTTTGCAAGTGGAGGGATTGATTGAATGAATGGAATGGGTTTAGGGACAACTTAGGTGAATGGAAAACCTTAAAATAGTATAATCCCTCTATTTATCACTAATTTTGTTTATAAGAAGATGAAATAATGGTAAACAATTATGTCAAGTTTAAGCCTTAGAGTTGCCTCTTAGGGTATCAATTTATTTAATTTAAATGATGATAAAAAGGATTGAAAATGGGTTGAGGACCTGTACTTACCCCTACCAGCACTTGGAGAACTCTTGGAAATGACTTGAAGAAATTTTGAGGTGATTGGAGTGCTTTTAGGGCTTAGCAATCCTTCCTTCCGAAGTGCACAACGCCAGGCTAAGAGCGCAACGCTCAATCCGAGGCACACAGCGCCAAAGGTTTTCTTTACCGGGCTTGTCGGGTAAGGGTGTAACACCTTCCACATCGCACAACACTCAGTTCCAAGCGCACAACGCCTGTGTAAATTATATGGGAGAAAAAATCCAAGGGCGCAGTGGCCGATTCCAGACGTGCAATGCCAAACAATTTTGTCCAATTTTACTTGTAAAACTCTCAAATTCTTCGCTCCTGAATGCTTTGATGACTTTTCAAGGTAACAATGATTTTTTTGAAGTGTTTAGATGACCTTTTATAGGCTCAAGGATTTAATTTTATCATTACAACCCACTTTCTAATGTTTTAAACCTTTTTTTCCCTTTTCACTGATATTCTTTGACTTTTTCCTTGCAGGTGACTGAAAACATTAAATTGGATTTTCTTTTACTCCTTTGAGAGATAAAATTTCATTTTGATACCTTTCTGATTTAGCCACATAGAAAATTCTTCAAATTCTTGTGTAATTTCCACCATGAAACTCAATTTAACCTTTGCACCTTTCCTCATTAACCTTTTTACACTGTTTGCATGCAGGTGACTGAAATGATGAATTTGACCTTTCCCTTTGCTTATTGAGGCATGATGAATTAACTTTTGACAACCTTAGGATGTTTACACAGTATCAACATCTTCAAAAACCTCTTTTTTTTCCACCTTGGAGCTTAATCCATCCTTTCACCTTCTCTAGCCACTTTCCCAAAACCCTAGGTGTTTGGAGTGTTTTACAACAATCCTCAGTTTTGTCTTCTAAGTTCTCTATAGCCCTTTCAAGTTCATTCATTTCTATCCAGTTCATCTCAACTTTTTCATTTTTATTCATTCTACTCTGACAAAATTTCTTCATTTTTGGCTTTGTGTGCCTCCTCTAGGTCATTTCTACAATTGATCACTGTTTTGGCACTCTACTGAACCATCAAGCTCAAAAACCCTAATTATCTATAGGGACATGTGTTTTCTCTCTTCCTTGCTGCAAGTTGTATTCATTTAGGAGTATACCACCTACCTTACCAATAATTTCTTCTAATATACCTTTCAACACTCCTGCAGAAGTGTCAAAATATTTGCATTTACCTCTTGCAAATCTTGAACTGGTAAGGTAGTCTTCTTTGGAAACTTTTAGGTCTTCCTTGAATAACCATGTCTCGACATTCTATTACATTTGAGCCAGACTCTAGCAAAGGAAAAACGGTGTTTGAAACACCAATGATGACCTTTAAAACATGTGAAAACCTAATTAACCTAGTGGGAGGGTTCTTTGACCTGATCTTTACTGAAAACTGGCTTGGAGGCTTCAAGTGAAAAATAGAGTATTTGTTAAAGTGTTCAACTGAAGATCCAAAATCCATTGTACTTGATTTATCTAAAAAGCCTACAGAGATATTTTTGAGACCATCAGTTCTTGAGGAACCCGGGAACATGGGAATGAGTAGACTATATGAAACCCTAGAGGGAAAGTGGAGTTATGGTCAAGGGTAAAAATAGGCCAATAAGGTTATAGGCAAGGAAGGAGGGTGAAAATGAGAGGAAAAAGCCCATAAGGATTTTGTAGGAGTGACAGGGTGACCATGGAATGGCAAGTTGATATAATAATGAAAAAATTTCTATAAGGATAATGAAAGCAGTGAGATTTATGAAACTCACAATATTTCAAAATATGTTGTTTTCAGAAATCTTAGAACCAATATTTAGTCATCTACAGATAGTGAAAAATACTGATGAATAACATGTCACACTTCAGAATTAGACCTAGAACTACAAGATAATCAAAACCATTACTCTATCAACAATCAATGGACTATTATAAAGAAACAAGATACATTTAGGTATTTTTCACAGAAATAAATCTACAATTTAGGCTATGACAAGAAATAGAAGAAAACTAGGAAACATTCCTGAAGTAAAGTGTTGAATTGAAATTGCAGAAAGAATATTAATCACACATTACTGGGCCAAATGGGTAAACACGCCCTAACTAATTCATGCTTTAACTATCATGCTTTTAATCATGCATCTAGTCATGAACTAATTATGCTTGTAAGTACTATGTTTTGCATCCAAAGGAGAAGGCGCTGAGGTGGCTTAGGAAGGTCTTGGACTCACAGATTTAGGGCTGAAGTTGTCCTGATGGTTATGGTAAGTATAGATGAGGTGGAGGATGGTTTCTGGGCTGAAGCAGAGGCCAATTGGTGCTACTACAGGGTATGCTATATATTTCCTGTAGTGCTACAGGAAAGTCCTGAATTTCTATAGGAAACAGGCCGAGGACAGTTTGAGGATAAAAATTATGGGAAAAAGTGCAGGGGAGGTGGAATGAAGGTGAAATTGGATGGATGGAAGGTGTCCAACCCCTTTTCCAAGCTTAAAACCTCTTGTAAATCCCATATTTCACCTCTAGGGCTTCTCACAATATGAAGGTGAAAATCTCAAAAAAAGGGCTGAAGCTGATTTGGTTGAAAGAAGGTTGATGAAGGGTGAGAAATGAAGCTAGGGGTGTTGGAAAATTTCTCCTCTGTTGTGCTACTTGAACCTTCAAGAAAACTACTTGTTCATTCAACAAACATTAGAAAATATATGATATAGAATATGGAAAAGAGGAGTTAAATTTGACAAGAAAACCTACCGTTATGCGGAATTATGATCTACGGATAAACCAAATTCCCGAAGTGTGGTGCTAGTCACATAGAACAACAAAGGAAATAATTGCTGTCACTTTCTCTAAAACAAGCAGATATACCGAATGGTGAAAGAGCCTACTTATAATTCAATCATTTTTCCTTCTCCTTCTGTCATTGTTGACATCACTCTAAATCCAACTCAAATTACGAGATCGATTCCTGCAAACACAAACAGAGAACAACAAACAACATGCAATATACAGATATATACTTATCTTACTCAATCAAATAGATTAGATATTAAATACATATATCATTCAAGAATCCATTGCACAATAAATATAGACATATATATGGGAAAATGAATAGAAATATTTATTAAAGAGTAGAAGGGGGAGGTTACAACAAATGATTGATTTTTTGCCAACCAGCTCCAGCTTCATTCCAACCTCATCACATCTAAGATCATACCAGCAGCATATCAGTACTTTCACTCTCTCAAATGAGAATCCAATAGCATAACTTTACCAAATTTCTTCCTTCCCTAGCACTAGAATGATCGCTCAATTTATAGGGAAACAGATTCTAGTTTCTCAATGAATGACTTTCTAATAATAGGCAAGACATGTTTCCAAGTTCAGAGGTGTTAGATGGACACTTGGATTCAAATTTTGACACATATGGACTCTTCTAGAAGGAATTGGCCATGTGGAGATTCTCAGAACAATAATAATTTTGCTCTCAGGTAACCAACGCACTCTTGAATGTCAGGAAGTGCACTGCAGTGCATCCTTGAATGGAGGATTTGACACTGAAACGCAATTATTCCCTTTAGAGCCTGCGTTGGTGAGTCAATAAGTGATATAACATATTCTTCAAACCTCGTAAATATCACAATAGAAGCCATGAATGAATTATTCTTCTCTTAGGGCATATAGAAACTGAAGTATAAGGGGATGATAGACCCTATTTCATTGGTCCTGGGGATTATGTCCTGTTTGACCAAGTCATGGGGGATGATGCCCAAATTGACCTATAACAGCTGCCCCCTAAAGCATGAAGTCTGTTGGGGTTCCCATGTTTTGGCCAGATTGGAAAGACCAAAAGATGAGACAACATCAGAACCACTTTGGGGCCCTAGGATCTAGCCCTCCTGGACCCGGAGAGGGATCTCTCCAAATAGAGAAAAGAATGATGTATCTTTGAAGCTCAGAATGATATGTTAGGCTAGTTATGAAGCACAGAGGGGGGTTTTAAATGATTTGGTTGAGGGGTTGCTGGGTTGGTTAGGAGATCATAGGCCGAGAAAGCAATGGGAGGAAAGGAACATGGCAGCAGGATGTTTCAGCGAGGAGAATGGGCCAAGACCGTGCCATCCATTGGGCTATGGAGTCATGAGAGGGAAATTACTTGCATCCACTAGCCAAAGCTTCCAAAGGGAAATTCATCTACACTAAAGGATCTTTTAGATAGAGAGTGGGGTGGAACATTAAGGAAGGAAAGTGAAAGAAGGAGAACAACCAAGTTTCTGTCTATAGATCAAATCAAAGGTCATTTAACTCCAGACCTGCTTGGACATACTCAAAGGCAGCTTTCAAAGAGACAATGGGGCAGCTTATAGATCAGACCAGAGGTCATTTAACTCCAGATCTTCTTTAGCAACTCCAAGGGAAAAACAGAGATAAGATTACAAAGAAATGTCTAAGAAGCAAACCCCCAAGTTCATACATCAGCCATCAGGCAATAACATCCGCTGCACTGGTTAAACCCGTGAACCCGCTCTTAGACAGCACATAGGGCGGAAAACATAAAGGCAGGGAGAACAGACAGCATAGGGCACCTAACAAGGGTGAATCCTATACCATTATTCTGATGCCTACCAGAAGAACATGAAACAATGTGAAAATGTAATAAACAGAGTAAGAAAACATCACCAATAGCAATAGACCAGGATCCTGTGAAATGTGCTTTGATTAATTGATGCAAAACCAGTCATGTACAATATGGCTCAATGGCTAATACAGTCCCAACTTCTCCTCCCAGCCTATTACATACAACTACTCTGCTACTCTCTCCCAAGACTGTTCTAACAGTCAAATGAATCCCTCTAATAGCAAAATGCCCAGCAAGGCAACAACCTTTACAATTCGTTCTCGGGGATTTTTATAGGAGAGGAAAAGCAGATGGGAATATATAATTGGGGAATATCATTAAGACGATGCCTAGGAGGCGGAAGTGTTCACGCCATGCGCCCATGCGAATAAACCTTGTGTGTTGCTTTCAGCCAGTGACCTGGGAAGCCTACGTCGAGGCGGGATTGACCTTGGATATTTCTTTTAGAGTCCTTCTGGCTGCCTGGAGCTCTGTGCTGCCATGTTGAAATAAATGAACTGGATGGAAAACTGCAAGTCCCTCCATGCTTCTTTAATGCTGCCTGACTGTCTGAAATGAGCTTCAGTCAGTGTATTTAATTGTCTCAGGGCTCGAGAAGGCATGGAGGATGCTGTGGGAAGGTGTACTTCTGGAGGAAAATGTCCTACTATTAGGTAGCGCAGTAATGGCTTACTGGTGCGCTCATTGGTCTTCAAACAGTGCCTTAAGCCTTTGACCACAGGATTAACATGTTAATCTTCAATTACAGGCTCGAATCCTCCTCAAATCCTGCTCTGCTGTCTCGTTTGGCCGCTGAATTGGCCTTTCTGTACTATCTGCACACTTTAAAATATACCTGTTTAAAGCCCGGGCAGTGGTGGCGGAATGCTGTGGAGGCAGAGGAATGGTGGCGAAATAGCGGAGAATCAATGAAAAGTATGCAAAGTGGCGGAGAAATGATTAACACTGTGAAAACCCAAAGATTGTTGTTTGGGCGAATTACATAGGGAGACACGAAAAACAATAGACGGAGGCGTGAATGTGGGACCCGGTAGAGGCGGAGGGCGATTGAATTCGAGCCGTCAGATCTGGGAGGAACGGACGACTATGATCAAATCGCACGATTGCAATCGGAGGTCGGAGCGGGGAGCGATCGTAACGCACAACACAGAAGTTCCGATTGCGATTGAGAGGGGGGGCGCGATTGAGCGACAACCATCGATCTCGGATCTGAATCAACGGCGGGGATGCAATCGGAGGGAAAATGGAAGAACCTGCGATCAGCAATCGAGAGAGGACTTGCGATTGTGCGATAGCCGTTGATCTGCGGAATAATGGATGGTCAGGATGAGATCGGAGGGGCAGTGCGATCGGGGGATCGGGAGTTGCGATGACCGTCGAATCGCGGGAAGGGTGGATGGTTGCGATGCAATCAAGAGACGGAGGAGAGGACTTGCAATTGCGATCGGATGGGGAGTTGCGATGGAGCGCTGGCCGTCGAATCGGTGGGAAGATCAACGGTGGAGAAGTGGATCGGAAGACGCCGGGGAGGGCTTGCGATTGGGCGCAGGCCGTTGGATCTGGGACACAGATCAATGGTTCCCATTCAATCGACGGGAAATGAAGAGGGGCGATGGGCAGTGAAGCGATAAGCGCTGAGCCGTAGGATCGAGGGGGGAAGGACGGTCAGGATTTAATCGGGGGGGAGACAGAAAGACCCGCGATCAGCGATCGGAGGAATGGAGCGATTAGTGCGATGACCGTCGGATCTGCGAGAAGGATGGACGGCTGCGATGTAATAGGGAGATCTCAATCGGGGTGGCACGGAGAAGACTTGCGATTGCGATCGGAGGTTGGGATGCGATTGAGCGCTGACCGTCCGATCCAACCAACAGATCAACGGTGCGTGCTTAATCGGAGGGAGAGTGTGATTGGGGGTCGCAACATAAAACATGCGATTGCGATCGAGCCGGGGTTGCGATTAGCGCTCAGCCGTTGATCTGGACCCGAGATCAACGGTGCGGAACAGACCGTCTGATTTATCGTTATAAACAGATCGCATCGGGGTTTTTCAATATAACAAAGGAGTCTGCCTCCCGTCGATCTTCCGATTGCGATTGGCGCTCGGGACTTAAGCGCTTGGTCCCAACGCATGGGCACATGTGGGGAAGTGGTTGAAGGGGCTTGCGGTAAAGGGGCTAAGCCCTATAACATGGTCGAAAAGGGTTTTTTAGCCCATTTTAATGGATTTTAGGGCTGGGGAAGGGGAACGATAGAGGAATAAAAGGGGAAAAAGGGAAAACAAAGGGTAGGGGAGAAATTTAAAGGGGATTTGAGGGGGGAATGATGGGTAAGAAGGGAAATAGAAGGGGAAGACAAGGGGGATAAAAATAGGTTAAATGAGGGAAAAATAAAGGGGAAAGGAGGCCTTTGGGCATTTCTTCACCAATAGAGAGGCTTCATAAAGGAAATCAGCAGAGGGGATACTATCAAAGGGCAAAGAAACATGGAGGCTTCAAGGAGACTGTGTTTTCAGAGGAAATGCATTCCTTGAAGGCTCAGCAAAGATTTAGCCCCCTATTTGCTTGTCAAAAATTTCATAGGGGGGCTAACAGTGGCTCCACATGGGGATGGCTTCTTCATGAAGGAGTCAAGAATTCAGAAATTGATCTCTTGGTGTAGGCCAGGTGCCTGCTGCTTGAACCATCCTTCTCTTTCTTTGATCAGCTGCCACAAACTGTGAAGACAACATATCAGCAGTACAATTCTTCCAAACAACTACCTACCCACACTATAGTCCTAAAATTTTTCTTCTGGGTGCATTTGGACTTGCAGACCCTTTACATCATTAACTTTTTTAAAGAAGAAAAAATAAACCTATTCTACTTCTACCCTTATTACTCCATGAGACCAGATTAGACTGTTGGTCTCATATGCTTCTCTACCTACACTACTACCTGCTAGGATTAGACTGTCTAGCATGTTTCTTCTCTACATTCTAAGACAGAAATCTAATCAACTAATCTACTTGCTCATAGGATGAGCTTTATTGAGCTTTTCCTACCTACCCTACTCTACTGACATATTTACAGTTCTAGCTTACAAACATTGTCTTCCAATGTAACCAGTCCACCAAGTGATCCCATGGCTGGTCCTTCTTGCTCAACTCCTTGAGCATGCTGGATAGGCAGGGCAGCTCCCACTCTTTTTGTTCAATAACAATAGCTTTGAAAAATTTTCTTCCTGTCTGTAACATGCTGCTGAGCAAGACCTTTGATCCTTTTTCAAATGTATGCAGGAAATGTGCATAAGGATCATGAAAAGATACCTGGCTATGAATATTTGGCAGGCTGGCTTCAACCAGGATCTCTTCTTCTTCCACTGGATCAAGAATGAGACTCTCTTGGAGTAGAGTGTCTCCTTCATCTTCTAAACTGGAGGACTCAACGTATATGGCAGTGCTGTCCTCTTGGAGCTCTGATGTATTCTGCTCTGGTGTGCTGAGCTCTGTGAAGAGATCCATGTATTCTCGAGCAGGGGTGTATTCCTTTGCTTCCTCTTTTTCAAGAGGAGACTCTTTGCTTTCATCCTGCTCGAGAATCTCTTCTTCATTTTCCTCTTCATCATCTGAGATGAAACGCTGCTGACCTCCAACCATGTGAAAACCATTACTGATGAGTTGTAATGGAGTGAAGCAAAAATCTAGAGATTCTTCACCCTCTTCCGCACTCTCAAAGCTTTCTTCATCAGTATCATAAATATCCGGCATTGGCTCATTACTCTCTGGAAGTGAAAAGGATTGACTCTCCTCCCATAAATCTACTAATGATGACCCCAACAGATCTTCTTTTGTTTGGAGAACATCATCATCAGATAAGTCAAAGATAGGAGAGTCATGAATGTGAGTAATACTACCAACCGAACATACTGGACCGTCAGCAGATTTTTCTTCACTCTGATTTACATTTGAGCCTTCCAACTCTGTACAATTGAGCTCATCAAATGAATGGGCAGGGATGTCTGATTTGTAAAAAATTTCAGAGGCTGGCTGTCTATTGATGATTTGATCTATTTCTTCCTCTGTCAAAGGGGAAGACGGTCTGGTGTCCCTTTGTGCAGAGGTGCAGCAGCTCTCTGTTTCCTCTGAAGACTGAATTTGAGGCTGGATGTCATTTCGAGCCTCAACCATAAGGGATGATGAATCAGCAACCGAGTTTTCAGGAATATCTTGGAAAAAATCCACAGCCTCTTGGCTGTTTTCTTCCTCAGTCGATTCATCCATGTTCTTGTGGTAGCTAGGATGCATATGAAATTCTTGAATGGCTATCAACAGATCTTCTGATTGCATATTAACCAAATCCTCATCAATCTCTAACAGGTACTGTATGATATTCTGAGATTGATCACAACAGTCCCATGATAAGGATGGAGAGTTTCCTTTATAATTCGTGTAGAATACTTGGTGCATGTCCTTTAAAGAAAACAAACTCCGAGGTTCTAACCATTTGTACCAGACCCTAGCCTTTCCTTCTAATGTTGCCATGAACATTTTCATTAGGCAGTCTTCATGCCATTCAACTTTAAATTTCCACACATGTATATGAAACTTGATGAGATGTAGCAAGGGGTCTTCAGCGTCTTCACCCTGAAAGGTAGGAAGGTTTTTCAACCAGTCCACTTCAGGCATTTTGTGTGGAAATCCAGGGATATGCTCCCTGCTCATTGGGGCATATCTTCTCTGTATGCGTGGAAGCATGTTTGTAAATCAGAAAGAGGTCACTGTATCTTCACAACCAGTTCAGAGTCTTCCACCAGTGGAGTCATTTAGTCTTTGGATCATAGGGAGTGTGGAGTCGCCAGGTGGATGAATATGACTATTTGAGGCCGGATGTTGTCCACCATCAGCAATGAGAATGCCAATCTAAGCAGAGATTCTGTGTCTATGAGTGCCTAGGAATGCTTAAGCTGAAATGCACTCATTCCCCTGCGGATTCGCCATTATGTTGGGGTTCCCATGTTTTGGCCAGATTGGCAAGACCAAAAGATGAGACAACATCAGAACCACTTTGGGGCCCTAGGATCTAGCCCTCCTGGACCCGGAGAGGGATCTCTCCAAATAGAGCAAAGAATTATGTATATTTGAAGGTCAGAATGATATGTTAGGCTATTTATGAAGCACAGAGGGGGGTTTTAAATGATTTGGTTGAGGGGTTGCTGGGTTGGTTAGGAGATCATAGGCTGAGAAAGCAATGGGAGGAAAGGAACATGGCAGCAGGATGTTTCAGCGAGGAGAATGGGCCAAGACCGTGCCATCCATTGGGCTATGGAGTCATGAGAGGGAAATTACTTGCATCCACTAGCCAAGGCTTCCAAAGGGCAAGTCATCTACACTAAAGGATATTTTAGATAGAGAGTGGGGTGGAACATTAAGGAAGGAAAGTGAAAGAAGGAGAACAACCAGATTTCTGTTTATAGATCAGGTCAGAGGTCATTTAACTCCAGACCTGCTTGGACATACTCAAAGGCAGCTCTCAAAGAGACAATGGGGTAGCTTATAGATCAGACCAGAGGTCATTTAACTCCAGATCTACTTTAGCAACTCCAAGGGAAAAACAGAGATAAGATTACAAAGAAACGTCTAAGAAGCAAACCCCCAAGTTCATACATCAGCCAGCAGGCAATAACATCCGCTGCACTGGTTAAACCCGTGAACCCGCTCTTAGACAGCACATAGGGTGGAAAACATAAAGGTAGGGAGAGCAGACAACATAGGGCACCTAACAAGGGTGAATCCTATACCATTATTCTGATGCCTACCAGAAGAACATGAAACAATATGGAAATGTAATAAACAGAGTAAGAAAACATCACCTATAGTAATAGACCAGGATCCTATGAAATGTGCTTTGATTAATTGATGCAAACAGGTCATATAAGAAGCCTTGGCTCAATGGCTAATACAATCCCAGCCAATCACATTTGGCAACCCGTATCTGTACGCAACTCTCTACAAGACACATCTATGATCAAATGAATCCCTCTAATAGCAAAATGCCCAGCAAGGCAACAACCTTTACAATTCGCTCTCGGGGATCTTTTATAGGAGAAGAGGAAGAAACAGAGGTAGGATATACAATAAATGAATCTCATTAAGACAGTAAGGCGGAAGTGTTCACGCCCATACTGCTTAATGGCAGAATGCATCACTGTATGTACTCTGTAGGCCGGCTAGGGAAGCCTCTGTTAGGCCGATTGACCTTGGATATTTCTTTTAGAGTCCTTCTGGCTGCCTGGAGCTCTGTGCTGCCATGTTGAAATAAATGAACTGGATGGAAAACTGCAAGTCCCTCCATGCTTCTTTAATGCTGCCTGACTGTCTGAAATGAGCTTCAGTCAGTGTATTTAATTGTCTCAGGGCTCGAGAAGGCATGGAGGATGCTGTGGGAAGGTGTACTTCTGGAGGAAAATGTCCTACTATTAGGTAGCGCAGTAATGGCTTACTGGTGCGCTCATTGGTCTTCAAACAGTGCCTTAAGCCTTTGACCACAGGATTAACATGTTAATCTTCAATTACAGGCTCGAATCCTCCTCAAATCCTGCTCTGCTGTCTCGTTTGGCCACTGAATTGGCCTTCTGACACTGCTCTGCCTTTAAATATACCATTTGGCTTAGAGGCAGTGGTGAAAATCTTTGTGGAGGCAGAGGAATGGTGGCAGAATAGCGGAGAATCAATGAAAAGTATGCAAAGTGGTGGAGAAATGATTAACACTATAAAAACCCAAAGATTTTTGTTTGGGCGAATTACACAGGGAGACACGAAAAACAATAGACGGAGGCGTGAATGTGGGACCCGACAGAGGCGGAGGGCGATTGAATTCGAGCCGTCAGATCTGGGAGGAACGGATGGCTATGATCAAATCGCACGATCGCAACACACAACACAGAATTTCCAATTGCGATTGAGAGGGGGGACACAATTGAGCGACAACCGTCGATCTCGGATCTGAATCAACGGTGGGGATGCAATCGGAGGGAAAACGGAAGAACCTGCGATCAGCGATCGGGAGAGGACTTACGATTGTGCAATAGCCGTTGATCTGCGAAAGAATGGACGGTTAGGATGAGATCGGAGGGGCATTGCGATCGGGGGATCGGGAGTTGCGATGACCGTCGGATCACGGGAAGGGTGGAGGGTTGCGATGTAATCGGGAGACGGAGGAGAGGACTTGCGATTGCGATCGGATGGGGAGTTGCGATGGAGCGCTGGTCGTCGGATCGACAGGAAGATCAACGGTGGATGAAGTGGATCGGAAGACGCCAGGGAGGGCTTGCGATTGGGCGCAGGCCGTTGGATCTGGGACACAGATCAATGGTTCCCATTCAATCAGCGGGAAATGAAGAGGGGCGACGGGCGGTGAAGCGATTAGCGCTGAGCCGTAGGATCGAGGGG
Source organism: Pinus albicaulis (assembly GCA_034641835.2). Taxonomy (NCBI): domain Eukaryota; kingdom Viridiplantae; phylum Streptophyta; class Pinopsida; order Pinales; family Pinaceae; genus Pinus; species Pinus albicaulis. The sequence continues at coordinate 281,142,692 of CM076570.1, read as the reverse complement.
GGAAGGACGGTCAGGATTTAATCAGGGGGGAGACAAAAAGACCTGCGATCAGTGATCGGAGGAATGGAGTGATTAGTGCGATGATTGTCGGATCTGCGAGGAGGATGGACGGTTGCGATGTAATCGGGAGATCTCAATCGGGGCGGCACGGAGAAGACTTGCGATTGCGATCGGAGGTTGGGATGCGATTGAGCGCTGACCGTCCGATCCAACCGACAGATCAACGATGCACGCTTAATCGGAGGGAGAGTGTGATCAGGGGTCGCAACATAAAACATGCGATTGCGATCGAGCCGGGGTTGCGATTAGCGCTCAGCCGTTGATCTGGACCCGAGATCAACGGTGCGGAACAGACCGTCTGATTTATCGTTATAAACAGATCGCATCGTGGTTTTTCAATATAACAAAGGAGTCTGCCTCCCGCCGATCTTCTGATTGCGATTGGCGCTCGGGACTTAAGCGCTTGGTCCCATCGCACGGGCACATGTGGGGAAGTGGTTGAAGGGGCTTGCGGTAAAGGGGCTAAGCCCTATAACATGGTCGGAAAGGGTTTTTTAGCCCATTTTAATGGATTTTAGGGCTGGGGAAGGGGAACGATAGAGGAATAAAAGGGGAAAAAGGGAAAACAAAGGGTAGGGGAGAAATTTAAAGGGGATTTGAGGGGGGAACGATGGGTAAGAAGGGAAATAGAAGGGAAAGACAAGGGGGATAAAAAGAGGTTAAATGAGGGAAAAATAAAGGGGAAAGGAGGCCTTTGGGCATTTCTTCACCAACAGAGAGGCTTCATAAAGGAAATCAGTAGAGGGGATACTATCAAAGGGAAAAGACACATGGAGGCTTCAAGGAGACTGCGTTTTCAGAGGAAATGCATTCCTTGAAGGCTCAGCAAAGATTTAGCCCCCTATTTGCTTGTCAAAAATTTCATAGGGGGGCTAACAAAGTCAAAATAATAATAATAGTTTTTGTATGAGATGCCTTACGATGTGATGAGCTGGAACTGAAGTGTAGCAGTGACCTGAATCAATCTTACAATACATTACATCATGATATTTTCATCCTGATCATGAATTGTTGAGGGAGGCATTACCATGCTCAATACGTAAACTATCTAATAACATGTACATAGTTCAGAAATTTGTCTAAATTGGAATGTTTCCCAATACAGACATGCCTACAAATATAGGCCCATGTTCAGATGATGATCTGTATGTAAATTCATCATATAGATAATTTGTACAACAATCCTCAAATCACAGCCCAGATGGATGAAACTAGATCTGGGGTCTTCTTATCTCATTCACTCGATCGTTGAGGTACAAGTCTTACCACACGAATATATGATTTTTAGTCGAACATGGAAAGACATCGTTTGATTACCAGCCAATGACGTGAGCTGTTAACAAATGCGAGAGAACCACCATTGATGTTAATTGCTCTCAAGGTACTACATTACAATTTGTAGGCATGAATAGATGATTTTATGTCGAACGACAAACAAAATATTTCGGTCAAAGTTCTGGAAGCAAGAAACTTGTTGATAATGTAACAAGCCTCAGGGTACTGGAAGATGATGTTTCTAATTAAACTTCTTGGAAGATGAGCTAATGTCGACATGAAGCCACTTTATTGCGAAACGAGAGTTACTGATTTTGGAGAAAAAATGTGACTTGATATAACAATGTTCAGGGATGACTGTCATGAAAATGAAGGTTTATGAGTATTGCAGAAGGATAATTATTTACTGAATGACTTCTCTTTAACATATCGATGACACTGATATGAATTGGCAGCATTGACCCAAAACCGAAGTGAATGTATGATGAACCATAGGTATGAATGAACCGTCAAGAAGATTACCCAACCTAAAAGTCATGATGATGGAGTGAAAGTGTCATGTTCAAGAGCAACCTGCTACCATAAAGTGTTCTGTTCTCTTTTCCAAATTTTCCCAGGTCATTTTTCGACCAGTACCTCTTTATTTTTTAACAAGCTTGAGGATGATAACATATTCTTGATACATAATTCAACCCTTTGGGCGAATGCATCGCTATATAGTAATTTAACGATTCTAACAATAAATGAAACTCGATTCTTGCCATGATCAACAAGCCCATCGCTATTTGATGTTTTAACGAGCCTAACGACAGTGATAGACTGATCCTTTTTCATATTTAGAGAGTTTGAAAAAGAGGAAAAAATAAAACTCCATAAGTCCTTTTTCGTATTTTTTCGCTCAGATTCGAAAAAGTGTAAAATGATCTGAGAAAACCTCCTAGCCATGTTTGACTAAGGTTTTCCTTTTTCGTAAATAATCTATCTCATTCTGGAAAAGGGTTAAAATTATACTCAGTAGATGTCGTTTCATTTACTTTTACGAGCTCGAAAAGACAAGTGATAAACAATTTTTCACATTATCAGAGTCTAAAAAGAGCTAAAAGAAGACTCTAGGGGTTCCTTTTTCACTGTTATTGAAGCTCGAAAAAGAGATAAAAGTGTGCTTCAAGTCCTTTTTCATTTTTATCAAATCTTGAAAAATAATAATAAAGTATGCTTTGTGGTCAAATCATTCTTGAATAAGTGTGCACGACTAATCTGTTGTATCAGCTGTAAAACTTGTTCAGAACACCATCAAACGGATTAAAAATATTTGTTTCATAGAAAAAAATGAATAAAAACCATAGTCACAACATTAAATATGATTTTTAAATAATCAAATAACTAATCAAAAGAGTTTTTACCATTCATTTTTACCATTTGAAAGTTACCATTTGAAATTTGGAGCTCTAAACCAGTTTTTTCCCCCAAGCTTCAACAGTTGATTGCGACAGATTTTGTGGATGATTTTCTTCGTCGTTCGATCCAGGTTGGAGATATGAACCTTCTCTTTCCTTCAATAGCATTTACGTTTCATTTCATTGCAAATTTTTGGGGTTTAAAGCCCCTTAGGGTAAATTTATTTTGCTTAGAGGGCAATGCACCCTTGAATGTTGAAAGGTGTGGTGCATTGCACTGGAATTGAAGGCCAGGTGCATATGACCTAGGGTGCGTTGGGAGAAATTCTTATTTTTTTTCTTGCTGTGTGCCTAAATTTTCCCTAGTTTTTTTCATGAAAAGAATCCTAATGAGTCATGTGGTTGTGTTTTAGGTATTCATCGTACCAAAATGGTGATTACATGGAGGGAAAGAGAACATGAGGAACAAAACATGATTTCCCTAAATGATCTAGGTATGGTAGGAGCCCTTAGAGACTGTGGGTTGCTAAAGTACTTGAGACTGTCGGTTATGAGGAAACAAAGGGAACTATTGGATTTCCTTGTTCATTCATGGGATCCGACTATACAAGCTTTTCACATTGGAGAAAATTTGGTCCTAATATTAGTGGATGATATTTTTTTTCTCACGGGATTATCGAGGAGAGGTCTGCCCATTTCTCTTTCAGGATCTGCTCTTGAAGGAGAGATAGTGAGAGATTATATATTGCAGAATTTCAATCGAGGGACTGAACCTAGTCAAGATGGGAAAATAAACATCTGCAATGTACATGAATTTCCATTGAGGAGCATCTTATTCACTATTGAAAATCTTGCTAGTATACCTACTCTACATGTGGAAAACATATCTTACATGCAATATGCACTAGAGTTCTTGGAACCAACAGTAACTCAGCTGAAGTTGTCCTCTTTCAAATGAAAGAACAACTGAAAAATTAAAAGGGAGGAAGGAAGAATAATTTCAACTATGGTTCGATCCTGATTTATTTTTCCTTAGAGGGGATTCCATTAATGCAGCCCCAGCATGTGACACTAGGTATATCTGGGTCTAGAGATCCAAGGATGCAGATATAGATAGAACTGATGTCTAGACATGATGGTAAATCAACCATCATATTCTCGATTGCATTATTCACCTGGTTCAGATGAAATATGGTCACCATCGATGATTATGCATATTCAGGCATAGACTTCCGAGGAGATCCAGACTTGGCTTTACCAGAGAGCGCTCAATGGGGTGCAATTGGTAAGAATGTTTTGACCTTGTTTTTTTTATTTTTCTAAGGTTTATACATTTTTTTGTATTTTAATGTTTCCCAAGACTAAACTAAATTTTTTATGTAATACAGATATAGGTTGAGTTCGAGCAGTGCGTCAGCAAGAGCATAGAGCAGATGAGCCAACAGAGAGGTTGTCAAGAGAGCAGTCCTTCAAGATTTGGATATGCCAGAGACTCTTACTGAGCTACAACAACACATAGATGGATTGACTCTCGGGATTCCAGATTGTTGGATCGAAGAGTTACCCATGAGACTGCAGCACCATACTATTTTTGTTCCTAACCGTTGGATGTGGTTATTGCATAGGATAGCTAGATCAGTAGCATGTTATCATGAGCATCACTAGTTTACTTTTGAAATTTTTCATACACTTTGAGGTTAGATAACCAATGTGTCTTGGGCACAAATTTTTTAAAAACCTATAACTATATATCTATTTGTTTTCAGTGTTTTCCTATGTTTATTGCACAATCTTATTCAATTATGTGAGGTGAATTGAAAATATGTATTTACATGTGTTGCAAATGTTTGTTTATAACATAATTCGCTAAGGAATCAGTTAATGTGTTCAACTTTCTGGAAATGTTTTGATATTGAATGAAATCAAAATTTCTTTCCAAAAGTCAAACTCTTAGGAACATATGATGCAGTGCTGGATTTCTGACAATATAAACACTAGTAAGTTGTAGTACCACAAGTTGTGAGTCTAACCTACTGATGATGCAGTTAATACCAAATGAAATGGCATCCGAGAGAATTTTGATCAATGCGCTATACACAATGATATTGTTTGTATATCGACCGATACAAATCCCTTGAAAACTCACTAACTCGTTGTTCGGAGCGAAAATGGCCCACGCTGCAGAGGATAGATTCTACATACTATGACTAGCACCATTAGCATACCCAATGAATGGTTCCAAAGATTCAGACATCTACGATGAAATGTAAAGAGGATTACTAACTTCAAGAAATCTCTACAAAAACAAACTAAGACAGTAAATGAAAATCAACAACATATATACAATATAATACAACAGTTTACTACGCTCATGTTTAAGCATAGTAATGTTTTAGATACAACCCATTTCGGGGTTGTGCCAATGGAATTCCATCATAATCTACCAACACGTAGGCACCCTTAGCAAGAAATATTTTGGCAATATAGGGGCCATGCCATAATGGCTCAAATTTTCCTGTACCTATTACATCAACTTCGTATTGTGCCTTTATATGTCTCTTATGCACTTTGTTGGCCAATGCGACTTCATGACGTGTTTCGTCAATATGGATGAGGTTAAAAAGATGCGCTTCTTCGGAAGAGGAGTCAGTTAAGAATTCAACCGTGAGTTTTAACGATGCTATTTCACATTGGATAGGAAAGATAGCTTCCAGACCATACACCAATTGAAAGGGGTTAAATCCGGTTGTGTTTCTAATCGAGGTTTGGTATGCCCACAAAGCCAAATACAAGATCAAATTCCAATTTCGTTTATGAACTCGTATCATTCATTTAAGCATTCGTTTAAGAATCTTGTTAATAGCCTCAACTTGTCTATTGGATTGTGTATAATAAGGAGTAGAACTATCATGAGACAATCCTAATTTGGCAATCAACTCATTCATCATGTGATTGTGAAAATTCTTACCATGATATGTGACTATAGCCTATGGAACACCAACCCCTGAGATGACATGATTGAAAAAGAATAATGCAATTGTTTTTCCTCTATTTTTGAATGTAGGCATCGCTTCTGCCCACTTGGTAAAGTAGTCTACCACGACAATAGTATAACCATGCCCCCCAAATGAACAAGGGTTGTAGGTCATGAATTAAATGACCCATTTTGAAAATGGTCCTACAGCGATAACATGATGCATTGAAGCTGGCAGTTTGTAGAATTTATGATCAAATATCTGGCATGCATGACAACTTCTGACCACGAGGATGCAGTCGCGAAATATGGTAGGCCAAAAGTAACCGCTGCGGAGTATCTTCTGCACGGTAGTGTATCCAAACAAGTGTCCACCACAAGCCCCAACATGACAATAATTTTAAAAAAATTTGGCTGCCTCATGAATGAGGCACCTCCTTAAAATCATATCGGCACCACGATGATATAGTGTATCGTCGATGATCAGATAATATTTGGCTTGGTATCGAACACGTCATTGTTTAGACCTATATGTATTAGGCCAAAAATTTTGGGTTTGGAGATAAATGATAAAATACCCATACCAAGGATTATATGATTCGATCAGAAACAGAGACTCATCAGGAATTGATGGTTCTGATGTAGTAGTAGTAGTACTATGAGAGGGAAGGTCGCAGATAAGCTCAACAATAAATAAAGACTTCTTTGACTTGGATTTGATGAATTCCAAATCAAATTCCTATAAAATGGCAATCCATTTTGAATACTTGCCCCCAAAAAATTGACGTGACAGTATGTAAGTCATGTGGTTGCAATCTGAAGTGACAATGGTCTTCCAGAATAGGATATAGTGGCGAAATATTTGGACAGCTTGAACAGCCGCCAAGGAAAGCTTTTCTACATATGAATACTTCACTTCCATATCATTGAGATTACGACTCAAATAATATATGAGATTTTCTATCCCATCTTCTTCTTGGACCAATACCATAGCATGGTCGTATCAGTTGCAGCGATATATAAGAAATAATCACTCTGATAATTGGGGGGATACATTAATAACGCCCAGACAAGTGTATCCTTGCCAACATCAAAATAATCTTGCGTAACCTTATCCCAAAGGAATGGAATCCCATTTTTCAAGAGCCAAGTAAATCCTTTAGCCATTTCGGTGTAGTTGGGTATGAACCTCCTTAGGAAGTTAGCCTTTATTTGAAGTTTATGTAACTGAAGAAAATTTGATGGTGCAGGAAAATCAAGAATGGCCTAGACCTTTAGTGGGTTATTTGAATTCCTTCTTTTGAGATGATGAATCCTAGAAAACGACCAGAACCAACACAAAACACACATTTATGTGGATTGAGGCATATTTTGTAGTATTAGCAACATAGAAAGATAGCTCTCAAATGCATTAGGTGATCACTTTGGTTTCATGAATGCACGGGTAAATCATCTAAATAAGGTTGGACAATGTGCTTGATGTCATTGAAAGCATAATCCATTGCTCTCTGAAAAATTTCCCCAACGTTATTTAAACCAAATGGGAGTTTCCAATAAGCAAATGTGCCCTAGGGACAGATGAATGATGTCTTATATTGGTCCTCTAGGCGAATATTGATTTGATTGTAGCCAAAAAATCCATCCATGAATGAAAATATTTCACACTGAACACAATCATCAATATTCTTGTCGATAAAGGGAGTAGGATAGTTGTCTTTTGGACAAGCAAGATTGGCATCCCGATAATCAATGCACACTCTGATTGTCCCTTGTTTCTTCATAATAGGAACAATGTTGGAAACCAAATCGGTTAGCAGAACGAGGTAATGAAACCAACACGCAAAATTTTTCAACTTCTAATTTAATGGTAGCAGCCTTCTTCAAATGAACAGGAAGAAGGTGTTGACGTACTGGTTTGACATCAGGGTACATGTTAATGGTGTGTTCAATGATACTAGTATCTATGCCTGGAATTTTCTCGTAATACCAAGAAAATATGTCACAAAATTCATGAAACAGAGAGTGATAAGTTGCGAGTTCTGATGGAGAACAAGACAGGCTGACATGAATGTTTTCCACAACACCAGGTTTGGTCGAAATATCAACAGAAATGGTTTCTTCAATATTTGATAAGTTTCGCTCAGATTCGATTGCATTAATATGAAAAGGATTCGAAAATAATGTTTTGATCGATGGGTTATATAGTTCAATAATATTATCTTCTTTGTAATCCTGAAGATAGGAATGATGATGATGATATTCCCATGGTTCTCCTTCTGGTATCATGGATTCCACAATATTCTCATCTATCAAGAAAGTGGATGAAAAATGATCAGATGGAGTACCAAAATCTAATGAATGTTCAACAAAAATGGCCGGCGACGATGATTTCAGTTTCACCGCCCAAGCCATGTAGATTTATTTCTATTCCAGCTCAATTGGGTTGGGCGGTAGAAATTCGTCCAACATAGAAACTTCACAATCACCTGTAATATTCCTTAAGCCAGATGGAGTGGAAGATATCATGTAGTAGGTCTCTATGTTTGCAATTTATGCTGATGTTGGCAGGAAAATATAATGAAAAGCTTCCCATGAGGGAAGAATCCATTAAGAGACCCACACCAATGTTCTGAAGTGCTAGTTGGGGTGCGTGAACTAATGGAACGCTTCCAGTTACCTGGGAACTGGAGGCAAAGAAGGAGAGTTGATTGATGACTGTGATAAAACCTTTATGTGGAAAGGCGATCATTCTGAAATATGTAGAGACAATCGCAGTCATAGCATATACCCATGGCCTTCTGAGTAAAATGTTGTAATCAAGGGGTTTTTCAATAACCTCAACTTCAATGGTTACTGTTTTTCCCCCTAGTTCAACATGCAAGTTATTTATGATATCATAAGGCTTATATGTACGTCCATCAAAATATTTCAACGTCGTAGGCGATTGAGATAGGCGCGGTGAGCTAAGTGACTTCCATCAATTTAGAGGCATAATGCACATATATTCTCCCTAATCAATAATAGTATGATGAATGAGGTGATTGAGAACATTTACTTGGATGGAGAATGCCAATTCTGCTGCTAATTGTGGCACAACGCCCGTATGATTAAAGACTACAAGATTGGAATCTGTCGGATTGATTCCACCAATTGCCGACAACAAAGCCTGCTTTTGGGAGGGAAAATTTTGAAGTACCTCAAGCGGCGACATAGCTGAAGGGGTTGAGCCAAATCTTCGACTACATCATAATTTTGGGTAGCTCGGGCTCGAGGATTGAATGTCGATTTATGGACGACTCCCTTCGGGGGATTTATTGTTAACTCAAGAATAGCAGTTGGCGGAATAGATTTCGTAGACAGATTCATGGTTGACGTAGTAGGTTGATTAGTAGCCTGACTATCATAATATTTGTTAGACGTTGACACCAAAACATCATTTTATGGCTTCATAATGGATAGAATAAGCACTTGGGAACTAGAAGCTGGATCCATAGCAACTGAATTTGTGTCTGGATTCAGAAATGGATTTGTCAACACTGCAGATGCATGCGAGGTCTTAATCAATTTTGAGACTTCAGCATGGTGAGGATAGTCTCGAACAAAGTGCTCCTCATTACAAATTATGCAAGGGTAACAAGGTTTCTGATTTCCAGTTTTTTGATTAGATGATCGTTCCTGCGGGATAGAAGTTTTCTTTTTCTTTGTTTTCCCATTTTTCTTACTTTTAGGGTGCTTGTCACTTTTTCCTTTGTCATATGACACGGCATGAATTTCAAAAGAAGGTGTAGGATCAGATGCAGTCGAGTGATGTGTGCTTGCATTACCAATCATACCATTACCGGCATGAGAGTCCTTAGATGGAGGAGGAACAATAAAATTAGATCGCGGTGCATTGGGAATTTTCTTGTAGATCATGCCAGATTGAGTATAAATAAAATCTAAGTATTGGGCACGAGAAATGACCTACTCTTTTATGATGACACCACCCTTATCCACATCCTCATTCATAGATGGTAACAGGGACTTAATCAACCACTCATCAAGGAGTTGAATAGGAACAAATATCTTTACCATTCTACGACGAGGACGCTGCTCATGAATATGATCAGAAATGTGAGTAGCATTAGTCTGTTTAAAATTGATCAAGAATTCTGTTCTAGTTTCATATCATATGGGTAATTGGAAGTGGGTCAAAAAGATAGTAGCTAGGTCAGTAAAATTATCAAATGAAGCTCTTGGTAACTCAATGTACCATTTCATGGTCGGACAAGTGAGCGTATGCTGGAAAAGACGTATTCAAATGGAGTCATCATTTATGGAGTTAGATCAACACCATAAATGATAAGTCATAACATGCGTCGATGGGTCTTCCCCAGGGTTTCTATTGAACTTAGGAATATCTGAGGCAATTTATGAGGAATCACTAGCCAGCAAGGAGAATAAATGATTGGATCATTTGTACTCTGGTTTAAATCAGGTAATTATAAAGTTGCAACAAGGGAAATTGTCAATTTAATTCAGTTTGAGCATAGCCAGGGTATGATGGAATTGATTGGGAAACATGCCTTTGAGCACTAGCGTAAGGAATATGTTGCTAGTAATCCAAATAGGGGTTGTTTTGATAAGAAAATGCTTAAGGATTTTGTTGACCAAAACTTGTGATGAAGAGCGAACCCCACTCAGGCAAGTTCACCTTTCATTCTACACAATGAACCTGCAAACGCAAAATTGTGTCAATTTTGCAGATTCATAATTCAAAAATTGATACTGGGACCTATTCGTTATGGACCATCATGCTTCCTATGCGCCACTTTGATATTCCTTCAAGGATCGAACAACCCAATTGTGATACAATTTCTCACGGTATCTTCCACCCTACAGATCGAATCCCTTCCTATGTTTCCTTCATGCAAAGGTTAAAGCTTCCATGACGTTACCATATGATGGCTTAAACACAAAATTAGACTCCCTTCAAATCTTATCTTCTTTGTCTTTCCTCTATGGATTGACCTCAACCCGATTCACTCAACCCAAACAGATTTCGATTACAATTTATCACCCTTAATTTCAAAAATTAAGCTCTGGATATATTGAGTCGGTCCTACCAAATCTCATAGCAAAACAGGTTCAACTGACAAGTTAGAGGTTGGACATCGACTACATGGTAGTCATAATTAAAATTAGATCTCATCGATATTAATTCAATCAACAGATACAAGCACTGTTCATTAAAAAGACTGAAACACATTTGATTTACACACAAGACTCAATTATAATGAATCTGTCATACTCTACATCCATCACCATGCTAGGACTATACAGTATCACATTGGATCGCTATCAATCCTTACAGTGATCGATAGCCGATCATGAAGTATAGAAATTAACCCATGCGACGGAATTTCATTCATGGAATTAAAACATAAGTAAAAAATACGCAGACATAGCGAAATCTACATAGAAACAATTATATTATATACAGAACCGATTACAAACTAAGGCATTTCAACCTTAAACATAGTTTCTCGTCGATTACATTGCGTTTCTTCCCCCCTTCTCATTACAGGCTCATTATCCATATAGATTACAAAAGAATCGGTTGAGATTGCTCAAAGAAAACTCTTGGTCTTCTACTCGCACACATGGCAGATTTAATCAATTACAAAAATTTAGTATCGGGTTAAACAAATTTCGCCCCAATTCTGCATGATTGTTCACATACTCATCTCCTCAGCTTCAGATTCGAACTATCTTCAAACCTGTTTGGATGCCCCTGCATCAACCTGGTACGCTACTTATTGAAGTGAGGGTTGTTTCATTTGTGCTTGTGGTTGCCACGGTGTCTCTCCACCAATATTATAACCCAAACTATAATAGCTTGGATTCAGTTGTGAAATAGGTATAACCCGGTTGTGGTTGTGACATCCCGTAATACGGTAATCCAGCTTGTGAATAAATAATTCCGGATACAAGAGGTTGTTGTAAACTAGCTGAAGGAGTCGGAGTCTGTGGGCCCAATACTTGAAGGTATTTGGTGGAAGGACAAGCCCGAGACGATTGAGGTACAATAGTTTGAGCCTGTAATATGGGTAAAGATTTATTAACAAGTGGAGTAGATGTGGGTGCAACAGGTTTAACCGGTTGATATGATCTCACAACCGTTTGTGGTTGGATGGGTAGAGTGTTTTGCCACTCACAAAAAGTCATTCCGACATTACGATTACGAAATAACGATGGAGTAATATCACAATGGGTGACCATAGGTTCCCCCTCAACATTAGGATTATAATAAGATGGAAAATATTGTTCTCCAAATGTGGGGAGTCCAGTTGAAATTGTACTGGATGGAATATACCTAAATGGACTAGCTTGATATTTACATGATGATGTATATAAGGGATCAATCCATTCAGTACTCATTAGAGATGTACCATATAGGATACCAAATGATGACAATGGTGAAGTCCATGGGTTTGAGGATGCAACAGAGAAGGTTCCAGATAAAGATTGGTAACCAGATGGGACCGAAGGGCCACCATATAAATGTGACTCTACTGATGTGGTGAACATCGATGGGGTAGCAAGAGCAGGTGTTGTCGCAATTGGAATAGATGGTACAATCGAAGATGTTGACTCAGGCATGGTTATACGACCCAATGTATTCCCTATAGGATCTATAGGAACTCGAATAGACACAGGATCAAAGAAAACAGTGTGAGGTGATTAATGAAAAGTCTCGTAAAGATAAAGCTCTGATCCCAAATGACTTGGAGTTGAAGGTGTTTCGTCTTGTGGAATTTCTTCAATTGAAATCAAACCAGGTGGAAGGATTTTGTCGTCAGGCCCGAAGTATATTTCAAGTGGTTTACTGTGCGATATGGAGACTCAATGGCTACAATATATTGTGGGGTGATCGATACAAGGACAAATTCTGGTTGTTCAACTTCAGGATTTAGATGTTCTGGTAAAATAACGACAAGATCCGGATCAGCTTCCAGTTGAAAAACTTCAGGTTTGGCAGGTATGGTCTCACTGATTGGATGGATCATGACCACAGGTAGCTGAGAGGACTATGTCTCGACAATAATAGATGAAATAGGATTTATAGAAACAACTCGAGATGACTCTAGTATATGTGAGGATGATTTCGCACCAAAGGTACTGATAATACTAGTTTTGGTAGAACGATGTCATATTCACCGACCAGAAATGGATTCTAGTGGTAAAGGTGGTTTCAGTGATATTATACATGAACGATGGGGAAAGGGATGTTCTTCTTCCATGATGACTAGTTTATTTTATGAAAAAAAACAAATAAACAAAATAAAAGGGTAATTCTAGGAAAAAGGTTTACCAAGTAATTGTGAATTGTAGAATACATCCTGGCGAACCAAGAAGTACGGGCAGGAAATCTCCCCGAATGTTGTGTTCAGTGTATCAAAAGTTACAAGGCGGTCGAATTGGTTACCTATGGATGGAAAACAGCCTAAATTTTCCCTCCCAAATATACCCAAAGGTATGTGGAGGCCCAAGTCCATATTAGCATTGTCTAATGTGAAACCGCACAATGAGAGCACCCCCTTATACTTTTCGTACTAGAACACCTCCCTATATACCCAAAGGTACATGGACGAGCTTCGATATAGTTAGGTATGTGGAGTGAGGTATCACACTCAGAACGTATTGCAGACAAGTTAGAGACAGCTGTTATGTTTAACGACACCAGAACAAGTCTCTATCCTAGACCTTCTAAATGTTATCGTTAATGTTCCAATGCTTTCTTAGGTAAATTGATGTAAATTTTATGTTGATCTTGTTTAAAAGTTTGTCTTTGAGGTTCAACATGTGATGTTATGGAAATTCATAAAATTCAAACTAAATGATAAGAAAACTTTTCAATTTATCTTTTTCAATGAAAATCCTAGCTACTAAGGGAAAGAGAAATCAGTTTTAGAGCAAACAACAAAGAGCACAAACTAAAATGCATCTTTCATAACTTTATTCTATGCAACACACACAATTCACTATATTCACATGCATGTTTTTCTTTTTATATCCTTTACTGTGAATGCAAGAAAGGAAACTATATGCATCAATCAATAAAACAAGTGTTTTCTTCTTTGAGAAACAAGGAATGAAACAACAATTCCTCTTTTAGGAAAAATGAATAATGGAACTACAGTTTTTCCTACATGAAACAAGGAATGAAACAAAATTTTCCTTTTCTAAAACTAATTGATCTAATGCAAAAATGAAATACTTTGAGTTTGATTTTCCACTGATAAAGAAAAACACTAAAGAGACATTGAACAAATTTAATTTTCAACGGAGGAAGAATCAGGAAAGTTTACTGGTCTCTAAGAGGTATCAGACTTCTAATAATAAAACAAAAAAATGGTTGAGAATGATAGAAATGAAAAATTTAGATGGAATTTGGTTGGCTAACGGGCCAACATGGTCTCTAAGGGGAGACAGTGTGTTGCAGTGCACCCCTGAGTGGGAGACAGTGCACTGTGTCTTGACCAACAATGTGTTGGGCTCACTAGGGATTGAAAAACCAAGCAGCAGAACACATTTATAATGAAAATTTTTCATTAAAATGTCTACTAACTTAAATTGGATGCTATTGATGAGGATAAGTAGATGCAAAAACACCAGGAATGATAGGATACTCCCGAGCGAAGTCACCAATTTGTTATGCGGAATTATGATCTACGGATAAACCAAATTCCCTAAGTGTGGTGATAGTCACTTAGAAAAACAAAGGAAAGAATTAATATCACTTTCTCTAAAACAAGAAGATATACAGAATGGTGAAAGAGACTACTTGTAATTCAATCGCTTCTCCTTCTCCTTTTGTCGTTGTTTCCATTGCTCTCAATCCAACTCAAATTGCCAGATCGATTCCTGCAAACAAAAACAGAGAAAGAAAACAACATGAAATATACATATATCTACTTATCTTACTCAATCAAATCGATTATATATTAAATACATATATAATTCAATAATCCATTTCACAAGAAATAGAGACATATATATGGTAAAATGAACAACAATCTTTATTAAAGAGTAGAAGGGGGAGGCTACAACCAATGATCGATTTGTTGCCAACTAGCTCTAGCTTCATTCCAGCCTCATCACATCCAACATCATACCAGAAACATATCAGTACTTTCACTCTCTCAAATGAGAATCCAAAAGCATAAATTTACCAAATTTCTTCCTTCCCTAGCACTAGAATGAGTGCTCAATTTATAGGGAAACTGATGGTAGTTTCTCAATGAATGAATTTCTAATAATAGGAAAGACATGTTTCCAAGTTCAGAGGTGTTAGATGGAGACTTTGATTTTAATTTTGACACATGTGGACTCTTCTAGAAGGCATTGGCCATGTGGAGATTCCCGAAACAATGATAATTCTGCTTCCAGGTGACCAAAGCACTATTGAATGTTGGGATGTGCACTGCAATGCACCTTTGAATGGAGGATTTGGAAATGGAACACAGTTAGTCGCTTTATAAGGTGCGTATGTGAGTCAATAAGTGATAAAACATATATTTCAAACCTTGGAAATATCACAATAGAAGCCATGAATGAATTGTTCTTCTCTTAGGGCATATAGCAACTCAAATATAAGGGGATGATAGACCCTATTTCATTGGTCCTGGGGATGATGTCCAGTTTGACCAAGTCATGGGGGATGATGCCAAAATTGACCTATAACACCTAATTAGGAATTCAAACAAAAATATAAGCCAATATTCTCAACACGTTCATGACACTACAACATCCTATCCATTATTTCCAAGAAATCATAAACTAGAGAGAAAATTTGGGCCTGCGGTGAAGGTCTACCCTCCTCAAGCTCCATTGAAAGAGATGAGAGAGGGAGTCTTCAACACACAACTCTCTCACTTTATATGTTACTCTACAAAAATCTATGCAATCCTAACTACAACAAAGATAAAATGGAAGCAAACTAAAAACAAAAAATTTAAATGTAAACAATCTAGCTTAAAATCATAAAGAAAAATAGCTACAATGGCATAAAAATAAGCATGAATACACAAGAGATACTAAGCCCAATGGATTGGTCCCTAACCCACAAGCCCAGCTCTATATAAATCAGTGAAGGAAAATTTGAATACTCATCTTATTGCAGAAAATAGTCTCATTACATAGTCATGAAAGTATCAAAAACCTATTACAAGAGCTAAGAGTCTACTATCTTCCTCCAAAATTCCAATCCTCATGAGCTCTTTCTCTACCCTATTTAACCTAAAGGGTAGCTACCAAAAACTACCTAAAAATTAGGTGATGTGTCCCCTTTAATTGCAAGAGAAGTGGAGCTTTGGTGCACTTGATCTCCCACTTACTTGGCTGCCTTTGATTTCAAGTTTTTGGAGGGAATATTGAGGGTCCCTTGGCTGCCTTTAGGAGTTAAGGAGGTGAAAAACCCTCCTAGAATCTCTCATTGCTATATACTCCGAGATTTAATTGCAAAATATTCAAAAAAAGTTGAATGTCTTCGTTATTATCCTACATTTAAACCATATTAGGCATTCAAAGTATGAAAATCCTTAATCACCATCTACACTAGCAACATATGACCATAATATAATAAAATGTGAGAAAAATAGACTAATAAGGCTAAAAAGGTGACAATTAACCCCTCCAATTATACCTAATGATGGAGCTCCTCATCACCCCCCTACCAAATGGTTGCTCATCCTCTAAGAAACTTAGTCCTCCTTATCCATCTCTTTCAGTGCTTTAGTGGCCCCTCTGACCTCCCAAGGAAGAAGTGAAGGAGTTCCTCAGGAAGGTAGAACCCAGCATTCTTTTTTGCCTCCTCCCATTTTCTGTTTTCCCCCTCTCAGTCTTTCCCATCACCCAGTCCCAGCAACAAAGGTGGACTAAGTTTCAGCCCGAAGAGAGCCTATATATTTTTTTTTAAAAGGGTGTGGTATTCATGTTTCTAGGCAGATAGAGCATTCCATGATCTCCTTTTACTGGACATTATAAATTCATCTCCCAACAACCTAGAAACATCATCAAAATGGGAAATGGCTTGTGCTTGTGTGTTGAGATACTTGTCTGCAAGTGTGGAATATTTTTCTATCTTTAGATGGTTGTTGATGACTCCCCTAGGGCTGAATAGATATGCCCTAATGTGTAGAGTCTCTCTGTTTTCTCTCCTCATTACCCTTTTTACTTCTTCTGCTCTTGCTTCCTCATTAACCATCCAAGAGGCTAATGCCATCAACTCCATGTCTCTGAGTCTAGGGTTAGGGTCCAAAATGTTCAATTCTGTCAACACAATATTGTGCATGTAAAATTCTACCATATTTTCCTTGTCTGCCATGCTTGAATGGTTTCAAAATTCAATGAATTTTCTATAGTTCTGAAAAGGTAAGGACCCATGATCAATTTTTCAAAGAAAAAGAAAAATACAAAGGTATAGTTTACGGTAGTCTCCTATACCAATAGGTGTCATTTTTCATGATTTTCTTGATTGAACTATGGAATATGTTCAAACCTTTTTCTTGAGCAAAGGTGTTCCATATTCTTGAAAAACCAAAAAATAAAAAATTTTAAAAAATGTAAAGAGGGTATACCCTAAAAGAAAAATCAAAGGGTAAGAAAAATAAAATGGTCAAAAAAGTGAAAGAAATGAACCCCAAACAAAAAATAGACCGAGGAAAGTGTGCAAATCCAAATGCCACTACTAGTTCATTTTTGTAAATAAGCAATTGTGTGCAGCTTGTCAAACTTTTGCCACAATTTATGAAGGGTCAAACTGTTTAAACTTGACTTATTCATATTTCAATTTCATGTTATAGAATAGAGAATAAATATCTGACCAAACATTTTAATCTTGGCAGATAAGTAGATAGGTAAAGTTATTAAAAGGTGCTCAACAGTTTAATCTGAGCCCTTAGATGTAATAAGGGTAGAAATAGATAGATTTATCATGTAAAAAGAAAAGGTTGAAAAGGGTTTGCAAGTCTAAATGCACCCTAATAAAGAAGAGAAAATGGTAGTAGTAGATAGGGTAGGTAGATGGTGTTGCGAAGTTTTATCTGATGAATGATGCTGCTAAATGTTTTTGATCCTTTACTTTCATCACAAATACTGAAGCAGGAAATACACTGGAAAATCACAGCAAGCAAAGTCAAAATCATTAACTTCCCTCATCACTTTCCCCTTAAAAGTTTTACTAATTTCCCCAAAGTACTAAGGTATTTGGAGATCAAAGGGGCTCAAGGCATTTCCTTGACTTTTGGAGGGACCGGACCCTCGGCCTAATGATCAAAAAGACCTAAGTACTTGAGATAATTCATCATTATAATCATTCATCTTTAACCTTTTCCTAAGTAAAATCTCATTTTGCTTAGGAAAATAATGCAAAATTCCATAAAAATCCCTCAAAATAACTTACTATTCTAAGTTTAAGTGTTGAAGATGAGATATTGCAATTTACTTCAGAAATTGTCACTTTCTTAGATGTGCAAATTATTTTGAGTTCCCTTGTCCCTTTGTCATATTAATGTTTAACTCTAGTTATTAAATCCCTAGTGAAAGTGCCTTATCCTAAGTATAATAACTCCTTTTATATATGTTACACCATTTTTGGTCATCTAACTCTTCATCATTAGATGGACCCAAGTACACCATGTAAGACCAGTTTTACCCCAAGTAAAACTGCTTTCACTATGTTAATTAGGAAACCCCAAAAGGAATAATTAATTAAACCATAATTTAATTATTATTCCCAGTCATGTTTAACCCAAAAACGAAGAAATTAATGAGATAAACCCATAGTTATCTTATTATTTTCTAGGAATAATTATTTAAATCTTATTTAGATAATATTCCTTGTTAAATATGACCAAATCAACCACCATTAATCAAATAAATCATTATTTATTTGATTATATCCCAACCACTTCATTAAAAAGATAAATAAATCATTTATTTATTTATTCTTCACTAATCAAGGGATTTTGACCCAAGTCAAAGTCCCTTTCCCTCCAACAAATAATAATAAAATATTCCATAGAGGTGGATCTAGATTTGGTTAACATTATTTTAATCATGCACCAAGATCTAGAATGACCCAATATTTTGTTATAAATAGGAGGATTTTCCCCTTCATTCTTCACCTTTTGTTGCATACTAGATCACTCTGGATCTATACACTCGGTCTCATTTTCTGCCCTTATTGCTCCCATTGAGCTCTACCTTCTACATTGGGTTTTCTACATCTACAAGAGAGAGAAAGCTTAGATCTGAAGTGCTGAGGACTCTAAATCCCTAGTGAAAGTGCCTTGTCCTAAGTATATAACTCCTTTTACATACATATCCCAAAAAACCCATCTATTAAGAGTTTAACCAAAGTATTTATTTCCCAATTATTCACTAAAAACCCACATTATATGCGCCCTTTGGTTAAAATATATCATTATACCTTAATCCACTTCACAAGTGCAATTAGTTGTAATTAACATTAATTTATCATATAATAAAAATATATATGGAAAAAAATCAAACTTTAGACATGCAATATGCCATGTTTAAAACCAAAAATATAAGACCGTAGCTTTATTTTTCGGAAAGAATAAGTGCACCGTGGTTTGTCCACATGGAATTCCATAACAAACCCCGCCGCAACCCCTTTCTTATTGCATACGGGATTAATTAAATCAAATGTCTTGGACTAATTAATAGCAGCCACATCCTATTAGATATCCCCAGGAGTGATTAAAAAACATTAAAAAGTGTTTAAAGCTGACTGGGGCCCCATCCGAAACCTCCGCCTTTTCCCCCATCGACAGTGATCGGATCAACCCTCACTTGAGATCAACGATCCACGTGAACCCCGCTGCCCATCCTTTGTGAGAACGTTAACCGAGCGGAAATCGGGGCGGTATTTGAAAAGTCCACCATCCACGTGGCAAACGTTTTGTGGAATCGCTCCCTCCGCGCTCAATACCACCTTTGCCCATAAGTGGTGCGGGGATTACCACTTACCGCCCAACCCCTGCCACACGTCAGCCCGTACTAAAGTGACGTCATTCCTCGAAAAACTAAAAACCCCTTTTTGACTTTGGAAATAAAACAAATTTTCGTGTTTTTATGTCATTTTCGTTATTCGAAAGCGACTGCGCCTTCTGCTGCAAAATTCAAATTTTCACTGGAATTCACTGTTCTATCCAATTTCGCTCCAGAGCTTCGGACACAGTGTTTCAAAGCATCATCACTGCTCTGCTTTAGATACTGTTAAAGAACCAGTTTCCGCCTAAAAGCAGGTATTTATCCTTTACGCCCCGACTGCAACTAAAACTCAGTTTCCTTTGTTTTTTCGCTGAAAAAGTGGTTAAAAATCATCACTGAGTCCTCCCTGAAGATTTTAAAACCTGTGAAATTGCTCCCCGAACCTGCAATTGTGCCAATTTCCCTCATTAAAACTGAAATCGCGCTCGGTCTGTGAAGAAAACCCAGAAACTTCCATTTTGAATACACAAGAACCAAAATGGAAGCACCGGCAGCCCTGAATGTAACCCCATTGAACGCCCCTCATAGAGACCTGGATTTCATTAACAAATTGTTTGATTTTTGTAGGTTACTATCAGAATATGGATTTGGACCAACAGTTTGAATACTATTTGACAAAGTTTTTTGCTCCAAATTCTCAAATTTTAACTCAATATATTCATTCAGCAAACAGTTTGTATACAAATTTAGAGAGAGATTATAATGATGAAATGTGCACAGTGAATGGTAAAAGTGAAATGAGAAATTACAGGGATAGTAAAAGCATAACAGTTAAAGAGTATCAGTGGTTAAAGTGTATCAGGTAAAAGTCAGAGTGTAAGTTAAAATGAAGTTACAAAGCAGTCAAAGGTAAAAGAGCAAAAGTAATTACAGAGGCAGTAAAATGGTAAAAAGAGATGAAAACACTTTCACTAGCCACAATGAATTTTATACAAAGTAAAATTGAAAAACAATCAAAAGAACAAAAAAGTGAAAAGATGAAAATTAGAGCAAAAATGGTACATTATTCAGAAATTTCATGCTTTAGTCATTGTTTTGCAGAAACTATTGTGATCAATCAAAGATGAATTTTGAAAAAATGAAGGAGGTTTATGTTCTTAAGAGGACCATCTACAAAATCTCTCTCACTTTTCTAACAGCTATTATGGTTTTGGAAATATTAAACAATGTTGGAAGGCACTTTTTGCAGAAAATTACAGTTAAGTCATCATTTTGCAGAGAAGATTGTAGCCAATCCGAAATACATCTTCCAAAACTGAAGGAGGTTTTTGTTCCTAAGAGACCCATCTACAAAAAATTATCTCAATTTTTGCACAGTGATTTCAGACTGAGAGATACATGCACATCTTTACAGGCTATTTTTCAGACTCTGTAAAACTCTGTTTTACACATCTTTTTGCAGAGCCTATTGTGCACAGCTGGAGAGGAATTTTAGGAAACTGAAAGAGGTTTATCTCAAAAACATATTTATCTACAATAACCTCTTTCACTTTTTACATATCTATTACGGATTGAGAAATAAAAAGGTATCATTGGACCCCAAGTTTGCAGAATTGTTGGAGCAGAATGCACACAGAAAGGAAGTAGTTAGTGACTTGGATGCCTCATCATCAACTAAGAGTTGGATAAAATTCGAATTATCCTCTTTTTCATCACCTATCCATACAAAATAGTGCCAAATAGATGCATTAGTTTGAGTGTCCTTTAATTAAGTTCTATTTATGTAAATAGTTGGAGAGATTTGTGAACCAATTTTGGTATTTGTTTCAAGATATTTAGTTTAGAATTTGTATAAATACTTCACTCTTGCAGGAAGCATTTGGACTGATTCTATTATATGTATAACATTGGGATTTTTCGGAATAAAAACTTTTGGAGAGATTTACTTGTGGCTTACTGGATGACGATTTGAAGCACTGGACTTGTTGCAGGATTCATGTGTTGGAATACAGTTCAATAAGTGTTTCTACCCTTTGTCTGAAATTTTATATTAGTTTATAATACCATCATATCCATTTCTGAATAATTTACATAAAGGATTGAAACCGAATTTGCTTAATTGTACTCTGTTTTCAAATGTGATTGTTCTTAATGTTTTCTTCTAAATTAGCTATAAGCATGAATTCTTAAATGCTCCTGCTTTGCTAATTTAAACATTATTGATTACTATAATAAAGAATCCTTCATTGCTCTTTGTTTGTAGTCATTTCACTTCTTTCTTTTGAACATGGTGAAAGATTCTTAGCTGCCTTTCATCCCTTCAAGATCATCCCATCCACTTTAAATTTTAAGGATTGTTCTCTGTCTAGCTATCTTGCCCTGTAATACCATCTGGTGCTTAGAATAGAAATCCAGTAAAACCATCCTTTGACTCCATAGCCCAATGGACTGAAAGCTCTCAACCTTGCCCTTAGTTTGTGGATTCCACCATTTTCCCAAAAAAAAATTTGAATCTATAACTAGCCTAAAACCTTATAAGAACAAAGATAAATTATAAAGAGAGAGCCCTCTCTGGATGCAGATTGGCTAGATTCTGCATCTAAAAGGTTGATTTGTGGTTACCTCAGGTATACTTTCCTCTTACACAACTTCTAGGAAAACCTGAGTGATAACATAGTGGCGACTCCACTGGGGATCTGAATCATTTTAATTGTTACTATTGTTTGATTTATAAGCTATAGACAGAGTCTGAAGATC
Source organism: Pinus albicaulis (assembly GCA_034641835.2). Lineage (NCBI taxonomy): Eukaryota > Viridiplantae > Streptophyta > Pinopsida > Pinales > Pinaceae > Pinus > Pinus albicaulis. The sequence goes on along the minus strand of CM076570.1, from coordinate 281,120,228 downwards.
AGCCAGGTAGCCTTTGAAATTGATTTTGCTCTGCAATTGCAAAAGGAAATAAAAGCTGCTTCAGTCTATCTCTGATTTAGCTTATACATTGAACCTTAGTTTCAAATGTTTAATCAGACTCTCTAGTTTAATAAATCTTTGAGAAAATTTTAATTAAAAATCTTAAATTTCTTGAAGAATTTGTAGAAGTTGTTTTGAAAATTCACAAAAATTTATTTTCCTGAAGAACTAACTTTCTCTTCAGAATTGTTTTACAGGTTTAGATCTGATCTATGATGGTGGACATAGATCAGACACACAAAGGTTAAAATCATCCACCTGGCGACTCCAAATCCATTTCACAATCAAGACTCCACTGGAGGAATGAACCTGGAAGAACAATATGGAAAGATCAGGCTTTCAAATTGGATCTTAATCCAAGACATTATGTTCTTTCTCGTTAAGATTCAATATGTATTGTATTTTATATAAAGATCTAACTTGGTTGTACAGATAAAGTGGCTTTTCATTATGGCTGATTTTCAAGATGATCCAAGAATAAAACGAAGATATGCTCCCATGAGCAGAGATCACATACCTGGATTTCCACACAAACTACCGAAGGTAAATTGGGGTGAAAATCTGCCCATGTTTCAAGATGAAAATATTGATGATCCTTTACTACATCTCATTAAATTTCATATACACTTATCAAGATTGAAGGGTGATTGGCATGAGGATTGCCTCATGAAGATATTCATGGGAACCTTAGAAGGAAAAGCAAGGGAATGGTATGAAGCTCTCAAACCCGCAAGTTTGTTTTCTCT